>JADDOH010006930.1:0-28544 GCA_016648135.1 Agrypnia vestita | reverse complement strand
ATGAATTGGTTTCCATTTCTCATAAGTTTGAAATATTCCTGGTTTTGTAGAAGGTTTTTTTCTTTACATATTTTTAATATGGAAACTTGCTTGAAAATATCATCTACGTTTGGTACTGGAAACAATTTAAAGAGATCTTTTGTTGAAAATGTAGATTTTTTTTTCAGTATCACTTTAATGATAATCCTTTGTGATGTTTTTACTGAGTTTATGTTTTTCTTATAACAACCTCCCCATCCGATAATACCGTATATGTTATTATTATTATTATTATTATTATTGAAAATGGGCATGCAGCTTAAGCTGATAGACCCATATCACTGTCTCTCATTTGAATATCCAGCCTATTCTTAAATTGGTTGACACTGCCAGCAGACACATTATTTATTTATTTTTGAGAAAATTGACAAGAAATCTTAAAATTAACATACGCATGATAAAAAATAGTAAAATTTGCCAAATATGAACTTTCAACTGATGATTGTTAATTATAATATAACTAAAGTGTGACAATATATATGATAATTTATGGCTACAAAATATGATGAGGAGGGTGAAGTGGGATGTAGAATTAAAATAAAAGGATGAAGGATAGGAGTATATGGGAACATAATTAGAGTGAACTATAATAGTTTGGGTGCGGTTATGAAATTAATTTTCGTTTTATATCCCGAATAGTCGAGTTAAAAATATCATACCATTATTAAAAATATTTTTAAATCAGAAAAAAGGTATACTAAAAATTTAAATTCGCAATGATTTCAATTTGTTGCTTATTCATTATTCAACCCCCTTTTATTTTTTTATTTGTTTTTGTTAATGCATAAGCTTCTAATTAAAAAAAATGTAAATGTTCTGTGTATAGTTTTCTGGGATATTCTGCCGTGTGTATGTGACCTCTCTGGCCAAAGTTTCGGATCCCATTGCAGGGTCCTACATCAGCCCTGATGATGGACCCTGCAATGGGATCCGAAACGTTGGCCAGAGAGGTCACATACACACGGCAGGATATCCCAGAAAACTATACACAGAAGATTCTGAACGGCCGTGAAAACCTAAGGACATTTTTAAATGTAAATGTTGTATCCTGATGAAGAGACCAGTGCCTTCAAAAGGTTTGATCACTCAATAAATAGTGGTTGTATACAAAGTGTATTTTTATTAATTTTAATTAACCAAAATCTTTATATTACTTGGAGTAATTTTACGTTTACCGTTTTCGATACCACTGTCTTCGTCAGGATGGACGCATAATTTATTAGTATCTAAACCGAAAGACGTAAAGTTACCTCAAGTGTTTAATTATTGTTAAATTGTTACAATGTTTTTAATTAATTAAAATTAATAACCAGCCTCAAAGTTAACGCTATATACCTACATCAAAAATAAAAGTCTTATTTTTATTAATATAAAACATATATAGAGTTATTTTTAAAATAGTCTCATGTATTGTTTGCATATTTAAATAAATATCTCTCTCTGTATTTATCGGAATATTGTTAATTAGGTATTCGATTGGCATCCAATATTCGCATCATTATATGCCCTGCACATTGTATGCCAAACAGCATTATAAATTTGCCACTCCATTCAATTCGAACCCATTACTATCCCGAACGGTGTTCAATGGTTTCTGTGACGTCACTGAATCCGATGGTATCATCACGTTTGACAATGCGAGCTAATAACGTTATTGCGGTACCCCGGCCGCTCACGTTACAGTCTGACACGGCCGCTAATGGACTCCATGACCACATACTTACGTCACAATATTATATAAATCGTAATTACACTTTCAGTGCAGGTACCTACTCGACCGTTGATGAGCAGAAGTCAACATGTGAAGCATTTGGTACTGTTCATATTTCTGAGCTTTTTGGTAGAGTTGGTGATCAGTGGTTCTTAACTAGTGATGGATCCATTCTGTACTGGGTACTATAGTGAAGTACTTCATTTTAGTTGACTTTAATCTAAAAAAAATAGTACAATTGAGTGCATTACAAATTTATTTTAAAAATATTGCAGTTTAGAATCTTAGAAAGCTTAAAAAATTAGGACAACATTACCGTTGCTTAAATTAAGGTTAAAATTGTGAATTTATATTGGATAAATTTCTAAATTCGATGGTGAAGTTAAAAAAAAATAGATAATGTAAAATCGCATTTAACAATAAGACTTTTCGCTATTCTGTGAGTAACAATCAGTAACGGATATATTTCAGTTACTGATATAATGATGATATTAGGATGAATAAAGAAAAAGAATTTATTAAAACAATAAAAATTCTAAAACTTCAATATCTAGGACATGTGATGAGACATCCAGAAAAATACGAGATGTTGCATCTCATAATGCAGGGAAAAATTGCCAGAAGTCGGGGCCCTGGAAGAAGGAGGACTTCATGGTTGAAAAACTTGAGACAGTGGTTTGGCCAGTCTACTGTGGAGCTGTTCCGGGCCGCAGTAAACAAAGTCCGCATAGCCAACATGATAGCCAACGTCCGGTAAACGGACAGGACACGAGAAGAAGAAGACTGATATAATTAGATACAAAACTCAAATATCTGTACCAAGTTTAACCGGTTTCAATAATGGTTTGATCATCACTATCCCTAATAAAGCATTATTTTCTTAAAATAGTGTTCTCGGAAATCGTCCATACATATGCATGATTATTTTACATGTCTCCTGAGACGTGGCTTGGCCAAGCAAGTATTTTACTACTATACCAACAAACAAACGGATCAATTCGCATTAGTTTACATTATATTGACAATCATGTCTTGATCGCTATTATATAACATTCTACACTTCGTCAATTTCGAGGTGATGACATTTGACGGATGTTTTGAGATTTCTCATAGAAACTTTAGGGGTACATAAATAAGTGTAATCTTTGTCTTGAGAGTATTAAAATAATGTTGTTACTCTGAGTGTTTACCGCTATCTATTATAAATAAAAACATGAACTATATATTTCATTTGTACAAAATATTTTTTTAAATATTTTAAGCCCATCGACTACACACGAATAGAACCTCATTTATGTCCTCATTATTTATCATATTTATTTATTTATTAATCAACGCCCTAGTGGGTTATTACAGTATAAGAAAATTAAAAGAAAATTAAAAATAATCATATAAATAAAACATATTTAAAATAAATGAACAATATATATAAACGATGCCTTCATACACAAGCAAACAGTAATAATTAGAAACCTTTAAACAATTAATAAAACAGTAAAATAAAGATAATTAAACCTATATACCAGATAAATAAGACAAGAAGATAAAATAAACCAAAAAAATAAACAAATCTTCACAGGTATCCCTATTAAATATGTTTTGATTTCCCTTTTAAATATATATAGAGAGTAAATATCTTTGAATTAACTTATATTATTTTTAAAAACACTTATTCTGCATACTACAATCATTAGAAACGTAGTGTTAGTTATTTTCTGCATTTAATGGAATAAATTACACACAGGTAAAAAGTATGCAGAAAACCAAAGCCATAAAAATTAACAAAAAAAATTTATTTAACAGGGTTCGCACAACTCTATTCACATCATTTCAAAAATTAAATATATTGTTTCTCTCACAATATGCAATTATTTCCTCTCCGAAAACTAATTAATTAACGCAAAATCAAATGATAGCGCCGATGTATCTCCATTGAAATATCCCAACCCCTAATGCACTAAATTAAATGTCACCCTGTTCCCGTCATACTTATGAATGACCGCTCGTTATGCGGAACAAAGGGACACCCGTTCGTTATTTTTGTTTGTATCTTCTCGCCCAGCGTCCCATTGGCCGGGTAATTATTGTCCTTTTTAATGCATTTCGATGACACTTACTGCACTGATTATGAATATTAATTTGACCAATTTGACCCCTCGGTGACCAGCATTTTTTGGTGTCTCAAAAAATTCACACGGTTTCTCAGCAGGATTGTAGGGAGTTCCGAAAGAATGTTTCGTTTGCTCTAATAAAACGTAATATTTATTAATAATGGTACGAATTTCAATATATTAATTTATGTTAATGGCGAGATACCTAAGGCCACTAGATCATGCTGATTTTATTATTATTATTCTCCAAACAATAAATCTTCGATTTTCATTAAATTATTAAGCTTCATTTATCTTAATATTGCCTTGTATAAGAAAGAATCTCATCATAGATTACATATTTAAATACAGACATAAATTAAAAATAACTATTTTTCATTAAATTTTCTTAAGAAAACATTAAAAAATCAATTTTCATTTAAACCATAATTATTTATTTAAAATAAACTAATCCTTCCATCCATAATGTTTTAATAATAAAAATCTTCTATTATTTTTTTTAATGTTTTTCTTACGATTATTTTTATTTTTCTAATGTTCATTTCTTTGATATATAAGTGTATGCTGTAGACACTCTTAATTGGAGGGTAAACATAATCTGTAAGTGGATTTTTAATTAAAATAAAATTTAATGTGTTTTTTTATCTACATTTTTATTCAGACTGCTAAAAAAATTATTATCAGTTAGGTGTACAGTAAAAATAGCGTGAGTCTTTTGAAAATGTATTCATTTTACGTGTACTTTTGTTTAAAGTAAATCTCAAGCTCTGTTCTACTGAAAACAAAAACCAAGAATATGTTATTATGGTAATATGAAATTTAATTATCATGAACACACGCTTATATTGAACAAGAATTAATTAATTAATCTTCTGTGTCTAGTTTTCTGGGATATTTTGTCATGTATATCTCTCTGACCATGATGATCAATCAGCCCTGTTGAAGTATCCTGCAATGGGATCCGAAGAGTCGGTCAGAGAGTTCAGCTAAACCCGGCAGAATATTCCATAAAACTACACGTAGAAGATTCTAAATGGTCGTGAAAACCTGAGAACATTTTTAATAAATATCAAGTATAAACATTAGTTAGATGTGACGTACATTAAGTTTACGCGTCACTTTTTTTGAAAATAATTATAATCGGAACACTCGCGAATACTATTTTAATATAAGTACGCTTATACTATTTGAATTTACTCAGATACATCATTAACATTTCCAACTAAAAACTTTTATCTTTTATATTTAAATGGAGCAATAAAAATTTGTGCTAGATTTTGAAACACCCGTTGCTTTTTTAAAAAATGGTGATATTCGTACGCGTGTCCGAAATATGCGGGTCGGACGTTCCTCGCGCTGTCCGCGTATGTGGTACCCCGGGCGGCATTGTCCGCCGGACCGCCCTGGGCGGCGCGCCATGGGGGCAGCCCTGATTGTCCGATCCGTTACGGTGGCTTGCAAGTAGTGCTCTCTTTCCGATTTGTTTATGGGGTATCGCTTAATGTGATTCAACTATGGGAATCAAGATCATTACCTATCTACATTTTTTACATGGTAGACAAAACACAAAGGAGCAGGATGTTTTTCACTGTCATCCCGCAAAAATTATACAGGTAATGATCTCAAAAAAAGAAAGCACCAGTCGTTAATTTTAATGAATGCATTTTTATTTTAATTAATATTTCTTAAAAGTTACTCTTGTATATTTTTTAATTGAACGAAATTTTACTTCCAAAAAAGTTATCTGGAAAGTTATCTGACATTATCGACTGTGTATATTAAGTAATTTTTTTTCTGTGAAACTATTAGGTCCTTACATATGAAATTGACGTTTAGTATGGGAGGAACATAAAGCCGATTTTTTTTATTATAATATATTTATTTAATCAAAGTATGTACCATTGCTATCTATGCACTTTTGCCATCTCATAGGTAGTTCATCGATCCCTTTACTAAAAAAACCATTCGGACGGGAATCAATAAAATCTTTGAAGGCGGTTTGGACTGCCCCATCGGAGTTGAATTTTTTCCTTTGCAAGAAGTTATCCAAATTTCGAAAAAAATGGTAATCTGTTGGGGCAAGGTCCGGAGAGTACGGTGGATGTCTTAGACATTCCAATTGAAGCTCCTCTAATTTGGTAGCCGTCTGTTGTGCAGTGTGTGGTCTAGCGTTATCATGAAGCAGCAGTGGCCTAGAGCGATTAACCAGCCTCGGTTGTTTAGCAGCTAGCTTTTCCATCATGGTTTGCAGTTGCTGACAATAGACATCTGCCGTAATCGTCTGGCCAGATTTAAGAAAGCTGTAGTGAACGACACCAGCACTAGTCCACCAAACGCTCACAAGTAACTTTTTTGGAGTCAATTTTCGCTTGGGGCATGGTTTGGCTGGTTCGGCAGGGTTCAGCCATTGCGATGAGCGCTTCCGATTATCGTACAGGATCCACTTTTCATCACAGGTAATGATTCGATTTAAAATCCCTTCATTATTGTGCCGGTTGAGTAATGCAACGCAGCAGTCAACGCGCGTTTGTTGATTTGCTTCACTCAATTCGTGAGGTACCCACCTTTCAAGCTTTTTCACCTTACCAATTTGCTTCAAGTGGATTAAAACAGTTTTATCACTAACACCGCAGCCTGCAGCTAACTCGGATGTGGTTTGCGATGGATCCACTTCCACAATAGCCTTCAATTCTTCATTATCAACTTTGGTCTCCGGCCGTCCACGGGGCTTGTTCTGCAGGTCGAAATTTCCAGAACGAAAACGTTGGAACCAAAAACGCACTGTGTTTTCTTTTGCGGCACCGTCGCCATACACATCATTAATCCTTCGAGCCGTTTCTGCAGCACTGGTGCCACGGTGGAACTCGTACTCGTAAATAACGCGATATTTCAAGTTTTTCATTTTGTAAACTGAGTGACGCAAAGAAAAAAACAATTGAGGAAAAAACAAATGAATTATAATTTTCAAAACACAAATACATGAGTAAATAGCTGTATAAATTTGGATTTGGAATTCCTAACCAAAGAGAAGATATTTGAGATCAAATTTGCCAGTACGGCAAAACGTCAATTTCATATGTAAGGACCTAATATTATACTTTTTTCATAACACCATATCGTATCTGTATATCTATCATTTTTCCAAAATAAAAATAAAAATGAGTTTAGAATTCATATATAATATATATATATATATATATATATTATATATATATATATATATTATAAAATATTTTTTTACATCGTCTGTTCTACAACGCATCAAAAATGTATATTTATACGACTTTCCTTTACTGTTGAGTAATGAAAAATGGTATATTAGCATTTTTCTTTAGAGTAAAAAAATATTCCTTTTAAAATGTGATTGTATTATGAAGCGTATTGCGAAATTAAAATGTCTATGGGCAAGCAATGTCGCCAGAGAAGGAACTAACAGATGGGCACCCAGAATTTTAAAATGGAGACCGTGGAATAAAAATAGAGGGTCGATGATGGTATCCCAATCGCCGGAAAGTGATAGGTAAAAAATGCCCAAAAAAAGAGGAAAGGAAAACATAGATCCAAACAAACAATCCAGCAGAGATGGCTGAAGAAGGAGATCTCTGAATTCATATTTAAGAAAGAAAAATGTTCTACACCGAATACCTTTTATTTTACTGATAATGGTATAATTACTCTTAAGATAATCGCTTGACATTATAAGATTTTGAAATCAGGCCATATAACATATTGTAACGAGGCTAAAAATAATCGTGCACTCATGTCAAGTAACAGTTGTTTGAAATGATCACAACGAGTAATAAATTTACGGAATAGTTTAATTTAAAGAAAAGAGTTACATTTAATAGTGTTAAGCAAATTTGTACGTTTATTTAATTAATTAATCGGTAATGAAATTCCAGTGTTTTCATTAATTTCTCCTGTAGCCACGACACGTGACAATATAATACACAAATTATCGTTAAATTATTTCAAAAAACTAAGAAAATGTCTAAACAGAGTTAAATATACACATAAACACCGAAAAATACATTTCAACCAATCACATCATCAAAAAGGCAGACGCCACCTTTCTGAATCCCATAGAAAAATTATAGAATAAAATATATGTTTGTTTTCCCCAGCAAAAAAAAATTGAAATTATTTTAAAATCCCCAAAAATGACCCATATTCTCACTTTTTAGAAAAGTGTATTTAGTCAAAATTAAAAATTATTTCCCTTTACATTACAAGGCATTGATATTTTATTAATGATAAAATTAAACTTGAATTTGTGAAAAACCAATACTCTACGTTCATTTAAATACAGTGGTGATTTTAGATTGCATTCTGGATCTAGATCAAGGGGTTCATTATTTTGGCCGCCGGATACCAGCATGAAATTTTAATAATACGTATCCCTTTAACACTTTATACTTGAATCAGATATTTTGCACTGATAAGTGTTACATCACACTTCAGCATAACACCCATATAAGAAAAAAATGGTGAATAAAATCACAGGGTGTTGTTTAATAAAATCAAAACGTTTTGACTTTATTAGAATCCCTACAAGAAATCAAGCTACATAGAACAGGTTACCTGAGATGTGCGTTGTAGCACCTAAGAAATGGAGAGGCTTGCGGAGAGGAGTGAAGAGATCGAGTGTTTGGTGCAGACCAATCCTAGGATTGTGACCCAAAAAATACATAAAAGAATTCCCTTCTTAGTTTTCTCTAGATTTACGTCTTTCTAATTGTCCTTTAAAAAGCTAAAGCGAGAATTATGTACTTACGTACAGAATATCAAGAAATTATTATGAGAACTGGTTTCTGGATTTTTGATATATTCTAAAAATGTTGTTTGCTTAAGTTAACATATTGGCATTGTACAAGCTGGTCAGATCTTGAGATTTTCTTGAGAATTCCCACCAAAAATACAATGGATCTAGTCAAGTTAAATGACGATTTCCGTGATAAGTAATTTCCACTATAGTGCTGCAGCTCAACTGCTAAGTGACTAGTTACTGGTCACTGCTGCTCTCAATATAATTATATGAAGAAGATGTATAGACATACATCTCCTTAATGGAGTGCATGTGGATGACAAGGGTGACGAAATACAGATAAATATGAACAGATAATCTAGTATACTAAGATACATAAACGCATGGAATGTATTTGTGCTTGTAAACTGACACTTTTATGGGATTTAACTTCAATCGTTAACTATTTGATTCTTCTACAGCAGCCTCATGACCTTAGTCTCTATAGAGTGCCATCTATCTCTTGGTATTGCAGTAACGATCCAATCTACTGGATACTCATCTTCCTCTTGCAGTTTCATGTTGACATTAACCCTATCTACCCATATACGCCATGGTATTTCAACATGGTACTTTGTACTCCTCTATAAAAACCTGCTCGCTTTCATTTTCTAAAAGACAACTATATCACAACTTTCCCGAAATTCCAACTTCTTTATCCTTTTCCATTCTCTAGTATTGAAGCATGGATGCTTGCCGAAGAATTCATAAGGCGACTTGAGGCATTCGAGATATGGATCCACTGAAGAACACTCAAAATAAGCTGGATGGACAGAGTTACTAATGAAGGTGTTATGGTTCGAATGAATAAAGAAAAATGTGTTATTAAAACAGTTAAAATCTGGAAACTTCAATATCTCGGACATGTGACGAGGCATCCAGAGAAGTACGAGATCTTGCATCTCATAATGCAGGGATTCCCGGACGTCGGAGCCCTGGAAGAAGGAGAACACCGTGGCTGAAAAACCTGAGACAGTGGTTTGGCCAGTCTGCTGTAGAGCCATTCAGGGCCGCAGTAAACAAAGTTCTAATAGCCAATGTTATAATAACCAACGTCCGTTAAACGGATAGGGTACTAAAAGAAGAGGAATTATGGCTCGTAAACCCTATGATGATGTTCGTTCATCATCTTCGTTTCCGTGTGGTATAAAACGTTAACACTGTATACATTAAAAATAACTTAGTGAAAAATAGATTTAATATTAATCAGCCTGTAGATACTGAATATCAAAAATAAAATTGATTAAAAGCCCAGAAATAAATTAATTGCAGAAGGGTGGTGGAGTTTTTAATATCAAACGCTGCGAAAAATTTGCATATTCAAGTTAGCGGACAGTTCGCAATTGATTCCACCGATACCCTATGGGGTATTTTATATACCTACGCATGTTGTATACATAAAATTTTGAGGTTGTAGAAGATGTTGTGCTCTTGTTGTATATTATTAACAAAGTGTGTATGTATTAAAAGACTAGATTTTTTCTTCACCAACAGTCAGGTCCCGTAAGCATAAGCATAAGAAAATATAAGTATGATCGTCTCGTATAAAAAGTCAATGGGTATGGTACATAAAATTATGTATGTTATTAAAATAGTCCGGGTTATAAAACAAAATAATTTCAAAGGACAACATGATAAATTTCCACCAAATTCCAATCAAATAATTTAATTTTCACAATTTATTATTTTATTTTCTTTATTTGTTTGTACGCGATGGGGGCTTTTACGTCGAAGAATGATTAATTTAAAAAAAATCAATAAACGTTATAATTTTAATATATACAAATTAATTGAGAGTTAAAAAATATTAAAATTAGGTCATACTTTATTAATAGGCAAAAAAGAAAAACATTAGGTACATAATACAAAAAATTAAGAAAAAATATTTAGAAATGAAACAGACATAGCAAATAAAATAAAATGGTAAACTTAAGGTCACAGATACCCAGCTTAACTTTTGCGTTTAAGAAAAAAATGCTACTTATACCAAACAAATCTACATAATTAAATTCATTATCAACTATATGCAATTATCGAATAGATGTATTGTTCACAAAATTATAGCGAGATAAATCTACATAAAAGGGAAAATGATATCTTGTGATATAACGACAGGGAATACGATAATTAATCATGTTCACCAAACCTGGGCAATCCAAAATCCCCGTTTTTGTTTTAAATAAAAATAGAAACTCATAATTTTTTCTATCCAGCGATAGTTCTATTAAATTGATTAATTGCATTAGATAATTCTAGTCAAGATTATCAAATGGAATGTGTAACTCATAGTTTATATTTGTATCATATATCATAAACATTTATTAAATGTTTATGATATAGTATGGATTGAATCGACGTGGTAATGAATGTCATTGACTATTAAAAAAACAATTAATTTTATATAAAGAACACATAAAAATGTAATGAAATTAAATTCCACTAGGGGGCGCACAAAGCTTCAGATGTCCATCAATTCCGGTCATCCGGCTTCAAATTAAAGGGTCAACATTGAGAACAATGTGTATGCAAAATTTCCAGCCATTGATCAGCCCCCCCCCTCCCCCCGCGCTACCCACCCCACCACCCAACCCCCACAACGCTGCTGATGAAAGCACTTGGATACGCATTGATATGAACCATATTGAATAGCCTGGACACTGCGAGGGTTCATTTCGGAGGTAGTTATGCGAGGAATATTGTACTCAGCTCGCGATAACATATTCCAAGGAAAATAGGAATCATATTATATTGTATGTGCATTGTAACCTATGTGATGTTTTACATATACTACGTATAAAGTACGTAACACAACGCTGTGGCTTAACCCTATAAAGGTAATCATATTGTGATGTACGTAAAAGATAATCATGGGTAAAATATACGCATGAGATTTAACTATCTGTAACGTCAAGATTTATTTATTGATTTGAATAAACCAATCGTTATTATATATTTACACATAGATGAAATAATAAATACCACAAGTCATGTATTTATATCTATTTATTTATATAAAAATAACAAAATCTTTCAACCTCTTCTATAATCAAAAAAACTTCGTTTTTTTTCTTTAATTACAAAACACACATTTTTTTATTATAATCAGTCATCTTGTCGTATAAACTAAATAATTGGGATATCTTATACAGATATAATAAGAACATACAGAGTCAGAAACAGTTTTGGCACATACCAACTTAAAAGTCACTGAAAAGATAATCATGCGTCATTTTGACTCGCGCGGACGTTATATTTGAAAATTGGTGACACTTACCTCTGTCACACGTGCACCTAACGAAAGTACCAAGCGACGAGTGAGATGTCCTAAATGCATAGCGACGAATTCGCACTATTTATAAAGAGAGAGAACTATTTCGAAAACGCATGCGTCAATTTTACGCAAACTATCTTTCTAGAATTAAGACACTGAATAATATTAATCTAGTTTGAGTTTTCTGGAATATATTCTACTGCATTTCTACGACCTTTCAAGCCGACGTTTCGGATCCCATTACAGGGTCCATTATTGTGGCTGATGGATTGTAGTTAATCATCAATTTCTAATAATACCTAATACATTCGAATATATGAAAAAAAGCTGATTTAGAACATACGACTTGTGGGTTTTCTTACGGTGGAATTGGTGAACGTTGCATTGTGTAAAGTGATCGCTTAAGACAGCTCATATACATCATAAACCCTGGGCTACTCTATAAAGTCTTCGTGTCTGTGAGACTTCTATAATTTATCTTCATTAATAATAAATTTTTAATTGATAAACAAATTCACTGGACACAAACTTCAGCTGGATCACTATTCTGTAATTCGCGCTCATTTAATGTTCCAATCGTCTCTGGTAATGCTTTGCACGCCGTTGTCTATGCTTTACTACGCTGTCGCGGATGTACAATTCGCTATCTTTTCGTCCAGTTTTATGGCTTCGGCTGTCAAAATTCTGACTTGTCAGCGCGGATATCATGCAATTTATAAAGACCCGAACCTTCTTGTATATATTCGTGTATTTGACCGGCTTCCAGATATTTCCAAAACATTCTAAAATCAATAAAACTTTTAGGAAACCCTCAACAGAATGTTCTACTTCTCGATTTTGGAAGCTCATGACAATATTCTATTTTACTTTAATTACCCTCTCCCCCCCCTCCAACCACCGATACTCCCCTATTATACAATTTACCCATCATCCAGTAAAAATGTCATACGATCTCCGTAAAAATATCATACAATAATATCGGTAGTAATTCTTTTAAAAGGGGCTACTCTAAGTCATGTTGCTGCTTATGTATTGAAAAAAAAAAACTATGTATTGAAAAAAATATATAATGAGGGCATACATACGCTTTTTATTCACTTATATATTAATATAAATTGTATTATAAAAATTTTTGATCTCGAGTTATTTAATTATGTATTTATTATCGTACATTATCGTACAAGTTGTATAAATTACAAATTAAAATGCATTAAATTAATGTAAAATAAAGTGACCACGAACAACAGTGGACGAAGGACGAAGGGACGAAGGTTCTAGATTCTGGAGATAGTGATTTAACGCACCATTGAGTCCTTAAGGGAACGTATCATATTTCTCAATGATGGTACCCTCCAATTAAAAACTTGTTTATTAATTTAAATTTATACATGTATATCAACACAAAAAACCTTACCGTCCATTTCATCAAATGATTCCGTAGCATTTTTCCATGCTACAAAAGGGCACCAACTTAAAAAAATACATGTCGAAATAAAATCTTCAATTTTTTTCGTGCATTTGATATTTTTGTATATTTAATCGATTTACTGTGGGTTTCTTTTTTTAATTTTTTTATTATTTAAGTCCATATAATTTTTTAAATATTCCAGTAAAATAGAAAATAATTTATTAGCAGGTTTCTAGCTATAACCTTTATATATATTTCGGCCGCCAATTTAAGCTGTGCAAACAGCGTATCTAGTAGCGTAGTGTCTGGACAACGTTAGTGATGGACATTATGAAATAGAGAATTATGCTTTTTCTGCTTCTCACCTCATTATCATTTGAGCCATCTGGTAGCGTTAGTGACGGACATTGTTACATTAGAGAATTATATATTTTGATTAATAATAATTTATACCGTATGCACTATAGTAATGGATGCACTTATTAGTTTTAATTTTCATTAAATTAACTAATAATAAAGTTTTTATTACACTCCCTTTCGCATTAAAACAGGTTTCGCGCATACACATTTGTATGCGTCGGGCTCCTTACTCATTTGTATGCATTCCAATATGAATAAACCATTGAAATTTCAAAAAATCCATTATTATAATTATTACATTTTTTAAAACGAAAATTTGTTAGATCATTTTTATCATCGCCACGAGTCTACTTGCAAAGTTTCAGCTCGATTGGATCAAGGGAAAGGGGTTCAAAATCGATCCAAAGTTTTTTCGGCGGACAACAGACAAGCAGACGCTACGAATTAAAAAAAACTGAGTATTTTATTAAAAAGAATAAAGTCGATGTTTTCATTATATTAAATAACAATTTTGAAATCTTGCTAAGTTAGAAAACGGAATGAGATCAGCTATTGGAAGTTACGGACGGACATTCGAAAATATTATTATCAGGGATGACTCTCTTTGGGCATGACACTGGTTTCGCACACTGAGGATTCGATTCCCGAAGAGCCCCTGCTACAGTAATTGGGCCTCACGGCCTGTTTTAGCGTAAAAAATCACAACGAAATACAAATGTATGAGAGAGTGGGCAGACTATTATTTTTTCTTCTTCTTCTTCTTCACCTTTGTTTAGACATGTCGAACTGTCTTGGGAGTTGGACTGCCAGCTGTCCCTTCGTCTTTTAGGTGGTCGTCCTGGAGGTCTATTTCCCTGGGGTGCTTGATCTCTTGCTACTTTTGAGGCTCTAGAATCTGTCATTCTGCTCACATGACCATTCCAGAACCTTCTTCTATGTCGTCTCCATCTTACAACGTCCTCAATTTCTCATTTCACAGAGAGTATTTCAAGGGAAAGGACCTAATATGCAGGGTGTCTCATAGTTAGTAGCAAAAACTTTACAGGTGGATTCTTGCCTTGATAACGAGTCTAAAAAATCAGCCCTCGTAGCCCAGTGGGCGTGACTCCGGCTTCTCACACGGAGGGTTCCAGGTTTGATTCCCGGTGAGATCACAATTAATCTGTGTGATTTACTCAAGCCTGCGTGTTTTGTGATGTGTTAAATAAATAAAATAAAATATTAAAAATGTTTAAACAGCTATGACCTAATATAAATACTAATGGAGTTATGCAATATCAAAGTATGATATAAGTTACTGTAATGTTCAACTTTATGCAAAATATAAGTCAGAAATATTGAAAAAAAATGTTTTTTTTTCATTGCATATCTCCATAACTATTGATATAAGATCATGGTTGCTTGATATTTTCAACTCATTAACAAGGCAGAAATCTACCTGTAAATTTGTTGCTACTAGCTGTAAGATAACATATATATCACGTATCTGTTTTTA
Source organism: Agrypnia vestita (assembly GCA_016648135.1). Classification (NCBI taxonomy): domain Eukaryota; kingdom Metazoa; phylum Arthropoda; class Insecta; order Trichoptera; family Phryganeidae; genus Agrypnia; species Agrypnia vestita. The sequence continues at coordinate 13,345 of JADDOH010006930.1, read as the reverse complement.
AAAAATTAAATTAATATTTCAGTTGCGGTTGTATCGGACCAAGGGTCCGTAGTGCGAAAAAAAATCAACACTTTGAATAATAATGTCGGATAAAAAGTGCACTCCAAGCGCGGGAACCCGCATAATGCGAGCGCCAATTAAACGTATTACTGGGTATTGTATTACACACATCAACCTAGAAGGATTATTTTATTGTTTGAACTCAGAAGGGAGATCGGGTGACTTATTACAAGAGGTTCTTAAACATTCACTGCGGCATTTTTTAGGTCAACCATAATCGCTACATACAATTTTTACAATAAAGAGTCATCTATCCCTGGATACAGGCTTTCTCTCAATTTCAACCCTTGTAGAATATAGAAGTACTTTGTGTATTAACGTATATTATAGATATCTCACAGAGACGAAACTGTATTTCTTATGGGAAAGTAGGTATAGAAGTCATTTCATTACACAATAAAGTATATTGCTCTCAAAATTCCGTAAAAATCAACTGTAGATTTTCTCATTAGCGACATCTGTGGGGATTTAGGGGAATGAAAATGGCTTTGTATAGGCCGCATGGAAAGGCAGTTACAACTCGTATGTGAAAGCTTTCCACGCAATTTGAACATATATACAACTTCCAAAAAATGAATAAGCATGGTATATCATGGGTGGAAATGGCGAATGTTACATTGTGTAAAGTGATCACTTAAGCCAACCATAAGATAGGTCATAAGTCCTATGTACACCCAAATGACTTCTATACCTACTTTCCCATAAGAAATACAGTTTCGTCTCTGTGAGATATCTATAATATACGTTAATTGATTAATAATGTCTCTGTGACATAAATCCAGCACTGTTCTGAAAGATTTGAACAAACTCAAAATATATATCTACTTTGTGTATTTCAAGTCACTTTCATTCCAGATTTTTAACCTCTGGTTAGGTTTTTCAATTATTTTTTATTTTTAGTGAGATTATATAAGTAACACTGAAAAAAATATATGACTGCTTAAATAGACAATATGGAGTAATAATCACGTGGTGACAGATAGTAAAGCCTGAATCAACAAAACTTGTATCAGACCCATTATGACACATGATATGGAAACCATGGCTGATACAGTTAGGACTAAAAGCTTTTTTCTTCAAAAGAGAGAACTGCGCACTATAGCAAGGACTCCAAGGGACAGGATCAGAAACTGATGATGAAATAAGAGAGATCTGTCAGACAGAATATATTGTGAGATGATACCGGAAGGGACAACAGTACTGCAGAAGTATATACGAGAATTTCCCATTCCCAATGTGGTCACCCAAATATACCCACGGGACTTAGCATGCCAGGAAAACCACCATAAATAGCTGTTGTTCCACTTCCCAAAAGAAGACTATCACTCAATAACAGATCTATGATCTAGTAGAAGAAGAAGGTTGTATTTGGTGTATTTGTATGATGATCTAGAAGAATTAGAATATGTGGGATGTAAATCTACCTCGAAATCCTGGATTGAGCTCGCGCTCATATAGGTATGTGGCAAAATCTTGATTAATTGTGTGAATGTAGCCAAGCATTAAAAGCAAATTGAACAAAAATATGTATTTATGGTTAACATTGAATATATTATAAACGTTAACTGAAGTACGCTGATTAGAATCGGTTTCGAGATTTTGCAGAGGAAACGAAGAACAGGAATAAATGCTGATATCTAGCGTCCGATTACTCTATTTCTTTCCCCAGTAACGAGTAGGTACTGGGTGCATTCAGCTGCACTAACAGTTACCCAAAAGCTGCAGTGTAATTTAATCGATTAAACAAATTTTAATGATCGCATTAAATGTGAAATATTTTAATGCGTGTGCAGTATATTTGCTAGATGTGAAAACGGTTTTCATAATTAAATACGCTTTAAATTTGATTTTCACCAAATATGAATTGCCAGCCACATTTGACGTGTCTGATTTTATTATCACTGAAGTCGTAAAATCCCCGGAGACGGGATCACCGCTGTTTGAGAACCTCCGGAATATTTATGACAGATTAAAGGCGAGCGCTAATTGGCATTGCGCTGGCCCACTTGGAGGGGGGGGGGGGGGTACCGGCATCTTTGCATGTTAATCACACTCCGCTGACGATGATTATTGCTGATGAGACGATATGAGATTTCTTGGCTTAACAGCGTATTAAATATTCATCATTCAATTTTCGAAAATTATTTAATTAAGATTAAAAAACGTGGTCATCACACAGGTTGTTAAATTGCTAAATTCATTCACAGTTCAATGTCCCGCTAGTTAAATTCTACAATGTTAATAAAAATAACAAATAAAAATCCCAATGCCAAAATTAAAGACATCAACATAACAATAAAAAATGTTTTGAATGCAGTCACTGAGAACTGCTAATTTAGAATGAATTCAGTTCGAAATTCTAAAGAAATATAGCTCTTCACCTTCCAAATTCATGTTCGCAAATCACTATCAAACGCAAAGGCAGCTAGTATATCCATTTCAACCAATCAACCCTCAAGGATGTGTCACGTGACAAAATGGTCGATTTTAGACTGAAACATCTTAGCAAAGACAGCAATATTCAATTATGTAAATAGCAAAAACACCAATGTCCACTATTTACGCATTTTAAACTTAAATATTTATTTATACACTTATATCGACGGTTCCTACGTAGATATACTGTCAAATCTTCAACAAATGGATTTTCATTTAGTATCTAAAACTATCTTATTTAATCTTCATTTTCGGACAATGTCAAAAGCAAAGTTGAATTTTCGCTTCAAAAAATATAAAGGAAAATTTTTATAAATTATCCAAAAAAATATGTACAGTAGTAAATTGAATACTTAAAGATTTTAAAACGAAAACCGAATTTTTTACAGATTCGAAGCATACGTAGGGATCGTCAATATAAAAGAAAAACTGATTCATTTTAAAACCATCCAAGTGAAAAATTTAAATACTAAACAGAATTTCGAAAAAAAAAATTGTTTTGTGTCACACAAGAACAAAAAATAATTCATTTCATACTATTATGTTTTACTTTGAAATACCTTTACTTGTACTTTTTTAAACAATAATTACCATAAAACATATTATCTGAAAATTTTAAGTATCTTCTAGAAATGCTATGAATTGAAATATCCTTAAGTAGCGTCTCAAAAAAATATGAAATAAAAATTAGGTAAGGTTTATTTAGGTTAAGCTAGGTTGGGTAAGGTTAACTTTGGTTCTACATTGTTTTTTGTAGGTACTGGCTAAAAAAAATGTCCAGATACGTCGACGTTTCTGAAGTAATTATAATGTAATAACACTGATAGGTTGCCTACAAAATAAAATTAATTAAATTAAAACATTATACGTATTTTATTTTTTCAGTTGATTCAGCAACATTGTAGATTGACATTTTAAAAAAATATCCATTGCATTATTTGTATAAATCTACTTATATTATTTGATTAATTACACCTACATGTTTTTTACACATTACCTATTTTAGACATAAATAATTTTGGTCTGAAATTGAATAATTTAGAATCATTAGAAATTAGTAAAGCATGTAATTGTAAACAAAATATTATTAATAATAAATCAAATTTAACTACTAGCCCAATTCTAAATTTTTTTCCAATAATTTCGAGTTATCAAGATTTTCAGCAATAATATTCATCATCATCATCTTCTTCCCCTTGCCCTAGTAGGGTCGGGGGCCCAAAGACTCGACAAGGTGCACATAGCAATAATATTAAAAAATAAATTTTCAAATAATTCAGAAAAACAAAAAACAAAAGACATTATTCATTTTGATATTTTGTCATATATGGATGACGATGGAAAGGTATTTCCGAAACATGTAGGTGTAATTAATAAAATAATATAAATAGATTTATACAAATAATACAATCAATATTTTTTAAATTATACTTTATTTTATAATTTTAATAAGGGTTTTGCGCGGCTTTGTAATTGCGGTTTTGTCGGCGCGGCTTTGTCTTGCTCGCGTTTGTCGGGGTGCCTAAATATTTATAGTGCTTTTAGAAAAACAACATTGAGTAATCACTTCTTGATCTAGAGCCTTATAAAAGCTGTATTTCAATATATATAATATATATATATATATATATATATATATGCATTATGAAAAGGTTATTTTTCGGGAACTTCGCGGATTTGTAAAAATATTTTATTTTTGTGCTATATTTCGGTTACACTGGGATAACCATTCTGAAACTCTCGTCGCCCCCGCGTTCGCCACCATTACCACCACCCCTACGACAAAGTCAGAGAAATCGAATAGTTATCTCTAAACTGTCAGAGAGACTAGCTTGAGAATGGTTATCCCAGTGTAACCGAAATATAGCACAAAAATAAAATATATTTTTTTTTACAAATCCGCCAAGTTCCCGAAAAATAACCTTTTCATAATGCATATACCTCTTCGCGAAAACTTCTACTTAAACATATATATATAAATAAATAAATAATTTGCTAGTTACTCCTTCCTGAATGGACCCCTTGCAGCTTAGTGCATCTATCCAATAATCTAAATAACACGTGCACTCCGGGTTGATGTCCATCTTGATATTCCCGTACACGATGCGCGGTGCGACACATACGAGCGTTATGTCTTGGACGGGAACCAATCCGCCAGATTAGGGTCACCACCACGTGCCGGCTGCTTGTGTAATTCTGCCTCGGTAATAGAACCACGGCTCGGACACGTAATGCTAACTTAATGAGTGCCGGGGCTTAAAGGGTTAAGACGGATTCGAGGATCCTCCAACGGTGGTTTGTTAAATATTATTTTTAACAAATTTAGATAAATCAATGATTTTAAAAAATGTGACGTTTACGTGAGTGAGCGGGTTAGTCATTAGTAGTACGTCATTGGCATACATAAAAAATCTCAGGGAATGTAATTGTATTCCTTGCGTTTTGTGTATCTATGTAATTTATATATTTTTTTTGAATTATGAAGACAATTAATATTTTGTTACGAGATTTTGAATTCAAAAGGAACTGCACATAATCGAGCAATAGTACAACCTGGATTAAATTTGAAATATTTGAAATTCAATCGAAAGTAGTATAGACGTGTAGAGATTCGATTCTCGACGTTTCGCTTATATTCATATTACAGCGTCTTCAGGAGAGTGCCTTCTGGCCACGGGAATCAAAGACACTAACGACCCCTAGCGTAGAAGGAAGCAGCATACATCCACGCACTTACACACACACATACATACGCACACGCATAGAATCTGCGACTGCGCAAGAAATAATCAGTACGTCCTTGACCTCTGCGGCGATAAGGCACTGTCCTGATAACGCTATTGCATCTTTACACATATATACACACGGTTCGTATAAAATATCCGTTATTGTTTAAATACATAATATTTAATATAATGTCAGATAAATATTTAATTTCGCTTTTGGTGCATTTTAGCCCATGCGTTTAGTGAGCTTTACCTCTAAAGGGACATTATAATATTATGGTCAAACTATGTATCTTAGTAAAACTTTATTAATTTTAAAGCTTGTCAAATGTATCTATTTCTTACTTCAACATGTCCATTTCACTCGCACGTTTTCACGTACACTTACTATGATCAAGAAAAGATACTATTTAATATTTGTTTTATATACATTACAAGTATGTTGTAGGTAAATATAATATATTAAGGCGTAGATATACTGTACTGTACCAATACTTAAAAAAAATTAAGTTCAACGTAAATAAATTTTAAGTACTAAATGTTGTTACATTACAATAACTCTGATATTACATAAATAAAATTATAATAATAACATACCCGAATAGTACAGAAGGTCGTAATAACACGGCATAATACCCCAGAAGACCCAAACCAAAAGACTGGATGGAGTGTTCTAATGAATGTTAAATAAAGTGTTAAAGCGGTAATAAAATGTCTATTTATGATTGATAAATCACGAAATTGTTAAATTTAAAGAATAACTTTGCGTTAAATAGTGTTATGTGACTTTGTTCAGTAAATAATTAATTAATCAATAATTATAAATCTGTAATTAAATTCCAGCATTTTCATTAATTCCTCCCGCAGCCACGACACGTGGCAATTTGAAATGAGGCTAATATCACTTGAAATTCTCACACGATTTAAAGCAAACCAATTTTTCAATCATCGTCCTTCCTTCCCACGCTTTGAGAAACTTGAATGCATCTGAAAGTGCATTCGGAGCCGGCGTCGTGTGGCCCAGGGTTCACCCGGCAGTCGGCAGTCTGGTTAATTTATGGCTCTATTTACTGTCCACCACCACTCCATGTGGATGCTGGTCAATTCAATTGACCCCTGCCCGTCCTAGACGTTATCCTATCGTTTCAAATAACACTTAATGTCAAAGTCTAATCATTATTCGATACAAATCAAGTCGAACCCTGTCCCCGGGCATTGCTAATCTAATCGAATCTATATATTCGAATAATATTCAACTGTTCGTTGACTATTCGACGGGTTCGACGGGTTCGAAGCTCACTCCAAAAACCAGAAAGTTGTCCTATTTTCATAGCACAAGCGTTTAGCTTAGTTTGAAAATAGTAAGAATATTAATTTGACAACATGTACTCCGTGTTGGCATATCTATTAAAAAAAATACCTATTCAACTGTGGCAGGATTACCAGCTACTCCCGTTTTTGAGATGCAAAATCCTAAACCAACCGAGCCCTTCCAGTAGGAACCCTGAAGTCCCGCAAAAACTGTACACAGTTTGTACCCGACAAAACTATGAGACACGGAAATGTCGAATAGACATCAATAGAAATTTTGTGACAACTGTACGCTATATTATATCTTTTGTTTTTGAATTTCTCCAAAAACTGTGCGCATAACATTAACATGAATTTTGAGTGCAAATTTCTTTTGCGATTAGGAAAGAAGTTATTAATAAGGATAGACAGAAGGCTGTCTGTAACTTTATTTTTTTCCGATATTGATAGCAAATTATTTCCTTATGTTCCTTTAAATATTTTTTAATATACTTAAGTTTATATAGTACCTTTGTTGCTTCGACAAAATTTTGTGTTTTTATTTTTAGTACAGTACTCTAAGTGGAGACCTGTGATTGGCCACCTACGTTCTTAATTATTTTTAACTCTCTTTTATTTGTGCTGCTCGTCTTTAGATGAAAAAATAATTTTTAAAAAAATAATTTACAATTTTATGATCCCATATAGATACTATAATTTGTGCTTTGGGGGAGAAATTAATAAAAAACCTTACAATACCACGAGAAGTTTAATTATTTGAGGTTGTGTGTGTTTCTGGAGCGTGCAGTGAGGGCATTGAAGCACAAATTTTCCTAAGCATATATTTTGAAAAAATCGAAAGTAAAGATTTATGTCGTAATATTCCTATCGCAATAATCTTCATATTTTACAAATCAAATGTAGCCTACTAAGAAAAAGTCATCCTGCAAAAAGTCAACCGCCTGGTATATACTATATTAATAATTAGTAACCATATATAATAAATTCTTTATTAATAGGAAGGTATGAACATATTATAAAGGTTTCGAAGATGCACAGTCTTTTTAAATGGCATTTAACATCAAAATATAAATAATAAGCAACAAATAAAAAATTGTAAATCACATGAAACATTATCTATACGAAAAAAAAAAAAAAAAAACTTTTGTTCAAAATGGATTTATTTCAAGTAAAAACATCAATAGTAAGTAACAAATTTAAAATTGAAATTTAAAAAGAACACCAACTATAAGAAAACAGAAGAAGAAGAAAATGTATACTTTGGTTCAAAATGTTTAAAAATGACCTGCTATTAGGCTTTATTTCAAACTAAACCTGTCAGTTATAGGTATGGTTTTTTTTATGCCTCTTCTGATGCATTTATAATCAAAATATTACTAAAATATATTAAATTCATCAACAAATCCTGTATTTGGAACATTTTCTTGTCCTCAATCTCATTATTGTGTCCTTTTCTTGAGATGTCTTCTTTGGCTACCTTTATTTACCTACATCAGAATTGACACATATCGACCCCAATCAAATATGAGACGTCAATAAATGCACTCACACAGATTTTTGTTTGAGTCTATTTTGAATTTTATTTCATTATTTTCATTAACAATAGTTGCTCCACAAGTGAAAAAAAAACAAAACCAAATAACTGAAAGAACAATAGACAATACGTAACAATCATTACAACACAAGTAAAGGAAGGAAACGGTAAATCAAAAACATATGCTTCAATTCCGCCATCGGTTTTCTTTTCTCATTACCAAACCGATCTGAAATAAGGGCGGGTCTCCGCTCAATTATTCATCAACCCTCCATCGCCCTTAAAAACTTAATTACACCCCAATCTGTCCGCGTGGTGCCAAGTGTCAGTGGAAAGGTTATCGAAACGTGGTCATTAAAAACAACCTTTTATCTAATGTAATACCTTAATTTCGCTTTTTAGATACATTGCCAAAATAGTGTGACTATGGTCATTAGAGGAATTTGATGTATAACTCAATTTATTTAGATGATGAGGGAAAAAACATACTTTTAAATTAAACAAAAAATCCTTTGCAATTTCGAAATATTTTTTGCCGTGTATTTTAATTGATCGTGATAATAATTATTTAATTAATAAATTTAATCTATTGTCACGGAACGTGGCTGTGGGAGACAAAAAACAAACAAAAGTTTTTAGGAAAAAAAGGTGAATTAACCAAAAGTCACTGGACACTTTTTAATTTTAGCACTATTTTTTAATTCGCACTGTTTCGCAATAAGTCACTAGTCTGTAGAACACTTTTTTATCGCTTGCTAGAATATTCCCACGCAGGTTCGCAGAGAATTCACGTAAATTCGCACGTAAGTGGATGTATTTATTTTCAAACGCCAGTTAGATACTGCGCTTAATTTATTATCGTTGCTTGCACTCACTCACCCCTGGATTTTTATATCACACATCAAACGTCAAAACGAAAAACTCACCGTGCCATGTCTTTTATAGGTGACACCGCTTTCTAGATGTTTCGATGAATTACTTCAGACTTTCAGTAATCTCTCGACTTTTCCAGTGTTCACGAGAGTGTCCTAGACGATTCCAGAGCGTTCCACAAATCAGTAAATGAATCAGTACAAAAATTATGATATAACTCAAAATTATAATTAATATTGGATGACTTAAAAAACATAAAATATTGAAGTAGCATTAGAGTATATTGGTACATTTGAGTTGTCACCAAAATTTTACTATGCAACGTTGAATTATATCACCAAAATGATACTGGAATAATAACATGTAAAATTGAATTATCACTGAAATGCCACGCCATTGTAAAAAAAATAGCAGATAAGTTTTTTGGTGATTTGTATAAACCCACCCTCAAGTTCCATTGTCGGTGGCAATCATTTTTCATTACTCAGGGTGTCAAAAACTATTTGTAAATGTCAGAGGTGAGGTGTGAGGTAATAGGGGTGGTCTGTAAAACCGTATTTACTTTGGGGTCGTTTGATTGGTGGACTTTATTCGATTCGATTTGATTACAAGATCATTAGGAAACGTAATTAAGGAATATTTGAGAAATATCATTTGCGGGCCTGAAATATATCATCCCCTGGGAACAAAAAGGTTACATCTGACATTTAGATTAAGCTGCGACATTGATCGTCAAAATCATAATACAATACAACTCATGCATTTTTATTGCATTTAAATCAACAATTGTTGATGAATATTATTAATATTATAAGAATATTAAATATAAAAAATATATTCTTTTAAAATACAAACGCTCTAGATATCCCCTACACTAATAGGAATAACAGTTTACAGAAAAAAATATTGTCAGAATTTAAAACTAAAAATTTAAAATAAATTCATTTTAACAAAAAAAAAATATTTTGTTCTTCTCACAGTTCAGTTCAACTGGATAATTCACTTATACTACAATTTTTTATTTATTTAAATGACTGTATTCCAAGAAATACATGATATTGTTTATAGTACAGGCATACTATGGTAGACTCAATTATAAACTACGGCTTAAACAGTTATGGACTAACGTTTCAAACATTACTTAGACAAAAACCACTACAATAAAGAATTAAAACTATTGCAAATAAAAACAAAAATAAACATACTTATTTAAAACGTAAAAAATCTTACCGATACTGACATTGAAAAAATACGCGAATAGCAGATTTAGAATATAAGTACACAGATTAGGAAAAGTTAAGTATACACAAATAAACTTAGAAACAAAAAAAAATATTTTTTACGGAAACCAGACCAAACAATACATAATTACTAAATTATTCAACAAACTGCCTGATGGACTAAAAAATGGAAGTGCACAAAAAACAGAATAGAAAAAAATTAATTAAATATTTCAATGAATTTTGAAATAAGGTGATTACTGTCATGTAATATAGTCATAATAATATTATGTATTATAATACGTGTTCTTTGTAACTTATTCTTGCATATGCAGTTTTGTAAGATGTTTTTACGAAAAAAAATTAAATTCGGCCACTGTCTCGCATTAAGGAAATTGACTTTAATAAGCAAAAGAATTTATTATAATTTATCCACCGCGATACGAAAAAATGAACAAAATAAATATTTTTATTTACTCAGTACTTATTTACTTATTTACTATTTTATTTATATAAAAACTATATTTTATAAAATATTTTCTAGAATATCTTTAAACAGAACTTGAGTTTTTCATTAAATCATGTTATTTTCGGTGACTATCGAACACTGTGTGCAAATTTTGGCGTTTCTTTTCATATTTCATTTAAATGATCTCTCGAGTTTTGCAGTTAACTTGTTAACTAACTTTTATTATTTTTTACTTCCTTTCTTTTAACTCGTGGCGTTTGCTCGTCTGACGAAAAAACTTTGGACCGATTTTTAACCCTTTTCCCGTGATCCAATCGAGCTGAAACTTTGCAAGAAGATTTGTGGCGACGATCAAGAAGATCTATCAAATTTTCGTTTAAAAATAATAATTATGGTATAATTTTGGATTTTTCAAATTTTTGATGGTTTTTTCATACAATTCAGTAAGTTTTATGGAGATTCTGACGCATTTGGTAGACACGAAACCCGAAAATGAGAAAGGGAGTGTTGTAAAATCTTGTTTTTTATGGGTTACTTCGTTACTGCGGCCACCACGCAAGCAGGCAAGAGGGCAATCGAAAAATTGCGTTAAATTGGTAATTAAAGATAAACATCATAGTAAATCATATCATTTTGTTTGAGCGCGGTAATTGATTTTCGCGATAACAAATTCGCGTTGAGCGAGGGTTTCCTGCATAAACATACCTACATAAAAAGCTGCACAAATACTTATAATTACTTCATTAAATAACATTAAGAAAATAAGCGACAAGGGTCGATTCTCCGAGTTATTACAGAATCACACCCAAAATTATTGCAAAATATTCTCCAATCCCAATCCATGGACATGAAAGAGGCGTTCTTGACCTCTTCATTATTCATAATTGCAGTCCCGGAACATGCACTTCCGACAATTAGTGTTACAAAACTTTGAACCTTTTCGAAACCTAAAAAACATTGATTAATCATCAAATTGGCGTGCAGGGAACGGTACAGTGTTTTCGCTTAGGTCCAATTATTATATCCTTGCCTTATCTGGACTGCATCGGGCTGCACCAACCTGTGTTTAGCGAACATGTTGCGAACACTGATGTGGATCCTGATACACCAATCATTCAAAATGCATTATGACGTTTACCAAGCATGACGGTAAAACTCGCGCGGGCGTCTGTTGACGCAATGTCAATTTGGTCATTAACCCAACAGTGCAAAAGTGCATCCAAGGTAAGCAAATGTTGTAACATATAAATTTCGAACAAAGGTACTCGGAACATAAAAAATCGTTGCAAAAGGGTAAAGTAAATTGTACTTCGAGACTAAAGGCTTTAGATTGAATTTGCTTGAATAGCTAGATATCACCAAAAATGAAGTAGATAAAAAAACAATAAACAAACAAGTCAATATATTATGTATAGATATCCTCAAATTGACATTTTTATATAACCTGTAATCACAGTGTATTTTTCAGGATTTTATTCTGCTTCAATTGTTTATCTTTGTTTTAGACATACCATAGGATTAAATCACCAACGCAGAATGCATCTGACATGAATTTGGAATCCCCTCATTTATAAAATACCATTAGTGTTCTAACATGATTGTTACCAAGAACGTATAGCTATCCTTTTCCTTAAATGTATCGTCTTTCATTAGTGTTTGAACAAAATTGTTTCTTAGAATCGAGCAGAAATACAAAAAAAAACTTTGTAAATTCTTACAATTATATAGTACTCTTTGCAATAGTTTTTATATAAATACAAGTTGATAATGTAAAATATTTAGATTGATAATGCCCTCAAAAGGAAAAACGCGTCTCAAAAAAATAAAAATATAGAACTGAACAACAAATGTTTTAATTTCCATAAAAATTAATCAGTCAAAAAAATCAATGATTTTTGATGGATTATTTTTTTAAATTGATAAATTATTTTCATTAGATTCTACCGTAACAATCTATCCCTTTTAGCACAGACTTCGTTCTGTTGAATAAGACAATGAACATAAAATGTCATTAAAAGATTATTAATTTACCAAAATTAAAGATATTTCTGTACACATAACCTTACAATGTGAGTGCGAGGACACTATTAATTTTTCAATACAGATACTTTTTTTATTTGATATATATTTGATTTATTTGTTTGTAAAACATAAATTCTATGTATGATAAATATATCATAATCAATATAAGAGTCTATGATTTACCTAACATCTATGCTGCGCTATAAACTTGAGGTATAACAATGTGTCGCAAATACCTACCTTGTTGCTTAAAATAAAAAATATTTTAATTAATTACATTCCACTGTTAGAGCCTATTTTCTCGGTCATTGAAAGGGACAGTAAACATCTTTTATATTATACAGCTGTAATCCTTAAAAAATGACGGAACATTGGTTCGCGTCTTTGCAAAGCCCTAGTATATATTTATAGTATATTTTTGGCGGTCCACAGAGAGGCGGCGGTAGCAAAATACATTAAGCGGCCGGTTTGGGTTTGCTGGCCTGGGTTTTTTAGCCGTGAATTCTAACGAAATTACAGACGTTACACGAAGTTTCGGACAGGCAGACAGACAGACGGATAGATAAAGAAATTATTATAGTTGATAATAAAATTTCAACAGAATAATGTAATGTAATTATCTGAAAAATAAAATGCAAAAGTTATTATCATATTCATTTGTGTAAATAAAAAACATTAAGAAGTACATATTTTT
>JADDOH010006929.1:0-76549 GCA_016648135.1 Agrypnia vestita | reverse complement strand
ACTATCCATACTAGCCGGCTTTCATATGTAGCAAATATTGCATTGAAAGAGACAACAAATCACGACACAGAAAAATCAGGTAATTTGAAGGCACGGTGACTAAAATAGCGTACTCATTCTTACAATAGTGTGCGATACTCTGTTCATTTTTCCCTGGGACTTTTCGATCGGACGTATTATAATATAGACACGTTATTCCCATACTATCCGGCTTTCATATGTAGCAAATATTGCATTGAAAGAGACAACAAATCACGACACAGAAAAATCAGGTAATTTGAAGGCACGGTGACTAAAATAGCGTACTCATTCTTACAATAGTGTGCGATACTCTGTTCATTTTTCCCTGGGACTTTTCGATCGGACGTATTATAATATAGACACGTTATTCCCATACTATCCGGCTTTCATATGTAGCAAATATTGCATTGAAAGAGACAACAAATCACGACACAGAAAAATCAGGTAATTTGAAGGCACGGTGGACTACAATAAGCGTACTCCTTCTTACAATAAGTGTGCGATACTCTTGTTCATTTTTTCCCTGGTGACGTTTCGATCGGACGTATTAGAATATAACACTTTATTCCCATACTAGCCGTCCGGCTTTCATAATTTAGGCAAAGATTGTCCATTGAAAATAGACAACAAATCCGACACAGAAAATCAGGTAATTTGAAGGCACGGTGACTAAAATAGCGTACTCATTCTTACAATAGTGTGCGATACTCTGTTCATTTTTCCCTGGGACTTTTCGATCGGACGTATTATAATATAGACACGTTATTCCCATACTATCCGGCTTTCATATGTAGCAAATATTGCATTGAAAGAGACAACAAATCACGACACAGAAAAATCAGGTAATTTCAAGTCACGTTGACTAAAATAGCATTCTCATTCTTACAATAGTGTGCGATACTCGGTTCCTTTTTTCCTAGGACTTTTCGATCAGACGTATTATAATAAAGACATGTTATTCCCATACTAGCCGCCTTTCATATGTATCAAATATCGCATTGAAAGAGACAACAAATCACAGCACACTTATTTCACAAACGCTCTGCGTGTAGACAGAAAAATAAGGTAATATGAAGTCACAGTGACTAAAATAACATACTAACTCATTCTTACAATAGTGTACGATACTCTATTCCTTTTTCCCCGGGCCTTTTTTTCGGCGTAGCTTCGCGCCCGATCACAAAGAAGGTCCGTTCGATAACGAATACAAGTAAGGCAATTACCGTACTTTTGAGTTGCCAAGACTTCACGTTTGTAACGTATCTACAGTTTATTATATCATTGCATATTGTCTTAGCGAGTGGGGGCATACATTTCCAATTATTCAACAACATGCAAGAAGAGAAAATAGAAAACACCTGAAGAATCTTGTAAAGAATTATGGTGGGCCACAGAATGGAAGTGGAAGATCATCCATCCGTTGGCCCCAACTGTAAAAACACCGACAGGCACTCCCTTAGTGACAGCTCGTAGATATATGGAATTCTGAAAAAAGTGGTGTTACCAGGGCCGGACCTCATGGAAATCACAGCCTTCAAACCCAAGCCACTCATGAGGAAAATATTATTTTCCTTCTTGTAATTAGAAAAAGTTAAAAAAGATTGTGATTTCTTAGTCGTTTCCACCACTTTCAATTTAGTATGATTTTAACAAAATGTTAATTAACTTAGTAAAAACTACTACCAGATTTAAGGTCTACCGGTTTCGAGACATACCCGTCTCTTCGTCAGGACCAACACTACACTTTTATATTCACAACACTATACACCCCAACCATAGTATTGTTAAACTTTCACCAATATTGATCACATGCGTGTTAACCTTGTCAGAGACAAAACATGCACTGATTAGCCTACTGAACATTCAGGACGAAGAAACGGGTACATCTCGAAACCGATAGACCTTAAATCTGGTGGTGGTTTTTACTAAGTTAACTAACATTCTGTTAAAATGTCAAACCACAAAGTTAATGCTTTAAATATTAATAATATAGAATGATTTTGTATGAACAATCATTATGGCTTTCAAAAAGAGAATGACCTGAATTCTTCTTCAATAAAATATGGTGGTTGGTTGCATCTGGAAAATGCTCATACTTTCATGTAGAAGCCTGATCCTTAATTCTAATAAGTAACAATATGCTACATGAGTGGTCCAAAAAATGCATGGTAAGTGCAAATCGCTGTTGTTTCTGTCTCCAAAATCAAATAAATAAATTACGATTGCTATCACAGTGTGTTTTAAGATTAGTATTTGCAAATTTTTGTGAAAATATTTGTAAATACTTCATCTTTTACTGTCCCACTGATTATTTTGACGTCCTTAGTAGGTGAAATGAATGATTTCTGTTGGAAAGTTGAGACGTCGTAATGGGCTGTCGGAAAAAAGTTGTTGGGCAATCGGCTGTTAGAAAATAGAACAAAAAGCCCAAATTATATTGAAAAAAATGCTTACATTTCAAAATGTATAACATATAGGCATGCAAACTGACTAAGAATAACCAATCTTTATTTTTGATAAAGACACTAGTACTGTAAGTAGGTACGCCTTAACAGCTGATTATTTAATGTGACGCAACATTTACCCAATACCAACGCCCATGTTAAAGAATATCTTTTTGATCTTGTGGTTAGGATGCTCGCCTCGTGATCTAAAGGTCGCGTGTTCGAATATCGTTCTATACCAGCAAGTTAGTCCTATTTTTATAGCACGAGCGTTTAGCTTGATTTGAAAATAGTAAGAATATTGGTGCGACACGTATTCCGTGTTCTCATCTCTGTTTAAAAAAAATATATTAATAATGTCACTACAGAATCATTTTGCTCTTCTTAGAGAAGAAATAACATTATTTTGAAATGTCATAGCGACACTATTTTTATTTTTTTATTTTAGTAAACTTTGTCAATCCGCTATGCGATGAAGTACGCACCGGCACAATGTTTGATAATTATAGAAAAAAAAAAATACTCAACGTCAGTTCGTCAAACGATAATCGATAACTTTGGTCCGCATAATCAACCTGCTTTGTACTATTCGGTCAATCGTTGCAAAATTTGAAATAATCTTGATTGCGTTGGTCCAAGAACTGAAGCCACTCGACCATCTTGAAACTGTTTTTGCTGAAGAAAATATTTTTGGCTGAAGCACATTTTTGGTTACATAACTTGATTAATAAGCAAAACAATAATTTTTGGCTTGAAAGTAATACAGCGTATTCAGAAATAATTTTTTCATCCCCAAGATGTCACTGATGTGATTTTTGTCACGGTGGTACCATCGGAACATGTAATAACGTTCTCATTGCTAAATACCTTATTTAAGTCTTTACTTTATATGCTACTCTTAGTGTAAGTATGTTCTGAATCATTTAGTAGGTAATTCGAATTTTACTTTCTCAAATCGACAAAAAAAAAATTTAATAAAGGAGACTTTCAGCATGGAGCCCGCAATTCTACAATCAAATATATCTCAATCATGGTGGCCCATCGGGTTTTGCTGTTTAATGCTGTTTAATGCGGTTGTGATTCAAAGCCTTATTAATTGAACGTAAATCGCTTCTAGATATCAGTGAGGAACTATGCAAGGAGTAGCTTTTTGGTCCAGTGATTAGGAATTGCCTTGTAACCCAGTGGACAATGGTTTCAGCCCCACTCTAGCAGACAAGTCCTATTTTCATAGCTTAAGCGTTTAGCCTAATTTGAATTAAATAAAAAATATATTAAATGTGTCTGTTGAAATATTGCCAAAAATCAGTAAGGTTTATATATTTCAATACAATTCTTCAAATAAATGAAACTTTAAACTGCACTTTAGGTTATATTTCTATCAACATTTTTGATTGCAAAATGTATGTATGTATTCATATAGTATCAAATGTATGTAGTCTCTTTTACACCTGTTGATGAGATGCACCTCTAAATGTGTATAAAGAAAATTTAATAGTGACAAAAATATGACTCAATATGCATGGTACAAATATAAGTTTTCATATTGCACTTCAAAATTACTGCATGATAAAATATAAATTTCAAATCGAATCTATCCGCACTTGATTTAAACCGGCGAAATCCAATATTCCCGATAAAAAGTTATTAAAACATTTACGGCCGAAGTATTTCGCAAATTCGAAAACATATCGTTCCCACATTCGACACGCGTCAACATTCAAACATACGATTATTTAAATGGGTTTTCCACCGATGCATTTCCATTTCCTTCGCATTCAATTCACTGCACCCAGACATCTGGCTGATTGAAAGCACTGCGCATGACCGAATGACTTTTCACGCTGCGAAAATCAAGCGAGACGAACAGCGCGGAGGTTCGGCGCAAAAATATAAAACGCACGGTGCTACCGAAGGAGACGTCTCACCCGGATAGTGCAGACTTTTTATTTGTTTTTCGCATATTCATTTCAGGGGTGGAACGCGTTAGTTTTATGTAGAGGGCTGTGGAGGTTTCGCTACGCTATGTAGAATGGAGTCAGTTGGTCGCGAATCAGCGAACGCCGGTGACGTGGGGGCGGTTTCGCGCTATTTCAAAAGCACCCCGAATTCCTGATCGCGAAGGCTTCGATTCGGATCGTTTAATGACCATCCGTGCTCCAAACTAGGTTGTCGTGAAGTGATTTAGGGGAAGATAAATATTATTATTGTGAATGTTAAGATTTAGTGAACCGAATTAATTCCAGTAAAACCATAACTTGTTTGGGAAGTTTGGTGGGAAACTTTTAGAGTGGTTCGATAAGTGATTAAGTTTTAAACAGATTCTAAGTTATGATTAATATCAAGTGTTTGTTGGTACCTACTTAATACATTTAAAGTATTTGCCTACAAATATTGGTAATACATTTCAATACTCGACTTCTTGAAGGATTCTCAATCAGGTAAGAAAAAAATTACAAACCTAATTGTTTATTATTAAACAAAATTATGTACGTATATTATGAGTGGCAAGTTAAGTAACACGAAATAATCACCATCCAATGTTATAAAATGCTATTCAAATTTCTGATATATTTGATTAAAAATAAAAACTGATTTCTTAATGATATTTAACGTGGATCGTTAAAATATATTAATAGGTAATCCACGCAGATATCTCTTCTGGATAAAGGTTAGCGCTGTAATTTCAGATAAGCCTTCAAGATAATATCTAGTTTTCCTCATCCATTTCACAAAGACAGCGAGCGTCCGTGCAGCATTTTTATGGTTTATTTGGCTTCGGTTCTTAGGTGGCACTTTTTTGTTTCTTTTTTTTTAGCTTTTCCGAGGATTTTCCGCCAAATCAATAAAACGGTACTCGTGAAATTCAACCCCAGCGTAAAATTGATTTATTTAACAAAATTTTCTGCGTCTGTTCTTTGTACCGTTTTACACCCTTTGTCGGAATTAAACTAAATATTGCATAGTTACTCTTTAGGATCCTGCTCAAAACAAACTTTTATCTGGCCGACTCACCCCCACCCCTATATATGAGTTATTTTACATTGAATGCTATACTGCAAATTTATATTTAAGTTCTCACTGAAAAACAAGTGTGCCCAACTCCAAATTTAAATGTGTATAATATTACACACCATCCAAATTTTATTCTGTTTTACTCTAGGATCCTGTGAAAAATATAGTATCACTACCTCACACCCTTCCGCCATTGGATATTCCCCCACACACCAACTCAGGCTCTTACTTTAAATTTATAGTAAATTTGAATCCCTAGCGACGTCAGGAAGTGACCTTTTAAATTCTTAAATACTTTTAATAAAACAAAAAATTATTTTGGTTCATTAATTTAATGAATCAAAATATTTTCTGCACGAAAAATCCACGGTAAAGCTAATCTGAAAAATTCGTATATCTATTTTTAATTCAGAAGAGAGTTGGTAGAAGACGATCGAAAAAATAAATAATTTTTGAAAAGAAAGTTTTTGAAAATACAAATCAGAATCTTCTGGTTTGTGTTTTCTGGGATATATTTCCGTGTTTTTATGAGCTTTTTTGGCGAAATTTCGGAACGTATTACGGGGTCCATCATCAGGGCTAACGATGGACCTGATTAGCAATGATGATGGACTGATTAGCCCTGGAGATGGACCCTGAAATGGGGAGGTCGTAGAAACACGGCAAAATACTAAACAGAAGAAATAATTTTTATTTATATGCACGCACTGTATTTTTAACAATGAGAAGTTAAAACAATATTAAGATACACAATAACTAAGAATGACAATATTATTTGCCCGTGGAACTGTAAGAATATTCATATTCAATATATTACATTCTTCTTTCATTTTAATCCTTTAATTTAATTTATTTATTTATTAATACCCTACGGGGCTTTTACAAACTAATACTTAAGTGTATATTTATGTAATGGATAGCTTAAAGAAAAAAAAAATAATGATATAAATTTGAAATCAAATATTTGAAATACAAACACAAATATTTAAAGATAAATATAATATAAAGTAAAAAGTAAAAACAAAGCAAATAACACAGCAGAAGCATAGGAAAAACATAATATAATAAAAATTTAAAAATAAAAAATAAAAAAAACTAATAATATAGAGTAAAAAGCAATACCACAAGCTTAGAAATTCATAATATAATAATAATGTTACAGAACAGTTAGTTATCTCACTCAACCAACAATCAAAATAAATACAAATCAATTTAAGTCCAATTTGACAAATACTAGGAATCTTTCAATACACTTTTTAAAATATAAAATATAAAAGTTATAAAGTTGTTGGCAAAGACATCAAGTTGCTCATATCTGTTTGCTAGTCTAGAAAGCCTTTGCATTAAGGAATTAAAGACGTGGTTGGTAGCTGCAGTTTTCACGGCAAAACCTGCATGACTACTAGTTTTTATTTATTTTTTATTTATCTATTTATTTTCTTTACATTTTTGAAATATTTCTAGTCCCCCCCCCCAAAAAAAAGAGTCATGCAGGTTTTGCCGTGGATTTGCCGTTAGTATCAATGTATACATAGCGGAGCTCACTTGTTAAGTTTCATGTCATGAACTTGGAAAGATTTTTTAAATCCAATTGCAAAACAACAATATAACAAACGGTCTAGGTATCTTTTCTTTACAGCCAAGCCGAATCTTTCTTGTACAAGTAAAAAAAGAGGCGAACCCTTCCTTCTTCATTTTACTTTCTGTCTAGTAAGCTAAGGAAAAAAAGTTTTTATTTCCTCCACTTTTGTTCTAACTGCGAGAAAAAATCTGTCCTTGATACGAGTAGCTCTACCGCCTTTTACGCCATATTACAAATCACTTGAGCATAATTTGTATTCACGAACGCATACGTATTTTATAGATATACAAATCGATCTCACAAGCAGTCACTTGTTGAAAATTGTTTTGTCGCGGCTTTTTTTTAATATGTTCCATTTATTTTGACAGCGGATTTAGTCATCAACGTAATTTTCACATCCCCTTTAAAACGGCAGTCGAATTGACTGTATCATGTAAATGTTAATAAATATGCCATCCACCGGCCGTGTCTAATAAATATATTTTTCGTAAATATAAAAAATAGTTAGTTCACAGATAAATTGTGTTTGCTGTATAAAATAATGTAATTAATTTGAAACGTACCTTGATGTAAACTGTTAATAAAATTAAATGAAAGTCCTAGCGCTATCAGGTTTTTGATAAATTATGTAATTAAAAACATAGTTTCTTCACACTTTTCAATTATCTTATATACAGATAAAATTTTAATTCTTATCACTGTTGCGATGAGTCTCGGGGATATTTTTTTAGAAAAATATTTTTTTCTTTGTGATTTAACAAAAACAGTTTTAAATTTCACGAAACTACGTTACTGCGTACATCACAAATACGATTGTGATTTTTTTAAAATTAATAGAAAGTAATGTTTTATTAATATAAAGTATGTTTTACATCCAACGCATTAATATTTTTTCATTCAAAGCCATTATAGATATCTCACAGAGACGAAACTGTATTTCTTATGAGAAAGTAGGTATAGAAGTCATTTGGGTGTACATAGGACTTATGACCTATCTTATGGTTGGCTTAAGTGATCACTTTACACAATGTAACATTCGCCATTTCCACCCATGATAGAATATACCATGCTTATTCATTTTTTGGAAGTTGTATATATGTTCAAATTGCGTGGAAAGCTTTCACATACGAGTTGTAACCGCCTTTCCATGCGGCCTGTACAAAGCCACTTTCATTCCCCTAAATCCCCACAGATGTCGCTAATGAGAAAATCTACAGTTGATTAAATCTGTGAGATATCTATAATATACGTTAATTGATTAATAATGTCTCTGTGGCATAAATCCAGCACTGTTCTGAAAGATTTGAAGAAACTCAAAATATTCAAAGCCATTAATGTGAGGGTTAACATTAAAAAATAATTGAGTTATCGCAATCGCTTTCTACAGTAACCTCTGAAAGTCTTTGAAGAAATATATGTATTTATTACTTTATATGATTCTGAGAACCGTTAAATTATTTATCATTTAAAAGGTTCCCGTAATTTCTTTACAAATCTTAAAAAATCAGAAATGCTATTTTTTCCAATCATTATATTTATACGAGGAATATATATTTCTTTTTTACTTTTCCATTCCATGTTTTTGGTAAAAATTAGAAAAAGCCGATTGTGAAATAATTTGACCAAAACAGTAATTAAAAATTATCAATCCTTTGAAAAAATATGGGAATAATGAGGGAGAAAAAAACAAATAAATTTGGGAATGTCGGGACTCATGGAGATTGATGTGTAAACGTGTGAGCCCTTATGAATTTAAAAATTTGTGGTCCCGCAATTCAAATGAAGATCATTTTTCAGATAATTTTTTTTTTATTACAATTTAATATAACACTACTCGTGTATGTTAATACGTCGTATTTACGTAATACGTAATATTTATATGTGAGCTCTTATGACTTTAAAAATTTGAGGTCCCGTAATTCAAATGAAGATCATTTTTCAGATATATTTTTTTATTACAATTTAATATAACACTACTCGTGTATGTTAATACATCGTATTTACGTAATACGTAATATTTATATGTGAGCTCTTATGACTTTAAAAATTTGAGGTCCCGTAATTCAAATGAAGATCATTTTTCAGATATATTTTTTTATTACAATTTAATATTAAACTACTCTATGTTAATACGTCGTTAAAAAGCAAAATGCCGGTGGCAGCGGTGTCATTTATTGGCACATTTCATCCTTTGGAATTTTTATTTTTAAATAATAATTATTATGATATTTAAAAAAAAACTAACTTTTGATTAGTGAGTACAGCTTCAAAATACGGGAATAAACAGAATACAGTGTTTAAAATCATCTATTTATATGAATTAAAAGCATTTAAAAAACGTAAATATTTCTTGCAAATTTAAAACATTATAACTTTATTAATATTAAATATTTCTTAATCATCAAAGCACGGCTTCAAGATAATGAAGTTAATTTTATACGTATAAAAAAACATATGCGTATATATAAAATATTCATTAAAACTTTGTTCCGCCTAGGACATTAAAACTATTTTTTGCCTGCAGCCTGTCGATTAATACTTATATTTTCTTAATTATTATTAATTTATTATTTATGAATAATGTTCAGTTTATTACTTTCATATAAGAACAAAGGTTTTATCTCAGTTATTGCCTTAAAAAACCTAAGTCTAGAATATACATTCTAATATAAATTTTCATTAAAAAACGCCGAAATATGCATTTGCAGCGAATGTCCAGCCTTAAGTTAGACACCAAACGCAAAACAAGCATAAATTGTTCGGTTGTATCAACAACACTACATTGCAGAAATTTCCAAAAATCAGCCCGGCGGGCATGACGCTGTCTTTTCACACTGACTGCTCTATAATCGTACTACATACCTTTGTTCCAACTCAAGGTATACAGTACAAAATAAATAATCAATTACAGTTCTCAATAAACGGATAAACAATATAAAATACAGAATTATAAATAATAACAATTCTTAAAAGTGACACAACATACAGAATATTGCCATACTTGTTTTTCATTGGTGAGTCTAACTTCTTGGTGTGAAAAATGTCGTGTCACGATGCGCGCGCATTTCGTTGCAAAAAATAAAGTTTCACTTAAATCATGCCTAATCATACTTCAAACATCAATAAATGCATTAAATTCCAGCAAAAAAACATTTGACAACACGCTATTATGAGAATATCTAGATGACAGTATAATATGGGGATCGATATCGTTTCAGGTACCTATAAAGGTGAAATACATTAAATTTTTCATTATATTTTTCAATGTTTTTACGTGTAGTACCTGCTGTATAAACAAATTCTACGCTAAAAATACTTTTGATTCGTTCTCTAATCTACAAAAACCACACATCCCTAAGTTAACGCTTGTAATCCAGGGATTGTTAGCGCCATCACACGCGTGTGTGTATTCTCACACACACACTCAAGTTCGGAATCATTAACTTCTGTCCTTGTCAGGAGAGCTGCCTGAGATCATTTGTCAGTGTCGGTACAGCCGATATGTTTTGGATATCTTGACAGATGAAATAAAATACTTCAATAAGTGTTGTATTTGAATACCAACAAATTTATATATTATCCCCGGGGCTCCTGTTTGCCACCGCAATCCTGCACAGGACTTTGGCCTTTGTCGCCCACTCCCGGCGTAACCACAAAAGGCAACAAAGAGTTTTATTTTTAATGGAATATTTCCATTTTGACTTCACAACGGATAAGGAAAAATGTATCAGTTGTAGGTTTACCGCAACATTTTAGATAAATTTGTATTAGAGCTTTGATCTTTTTGAGCTTTGAGAGATATTTATCTCCGAACCTATTTTATAAAATAAGTAAAAATATGTTAAGATATTTTTTTTATTTCTAAAACGTTATCTGCATACAATCGACAACAGAAATTATGTTATCCAGGTAAAATAAGTATGCGTTGTATTTTAATCTTTTTTTCACTTTCACTTTTTAATCGCTTTTTTGTCACATAATAATAAAAATCCAATACATCAAATTAAGGAGTGAAACCACCCTGGAAGACCAACATGTCTGTAGAAATAAGCCAATTTTTTTACAAAGAGATGATAACTTTTTTTTTATTAATTATTAAAGTACACATTTAATATTATTAATTATATAATTATTGTTTTTTTGATAAAATTTTGAAAAAAATACAAAATGGCCGCGACATGTATATTTCTGTGCAGCTCCTCCACCGTGACTGATATGGAACATTCCCCGGTGCACGTTTGTTTGAGGTAGAAAATAAGATCATGCACTTATTAAGAAATGCAATATACCATGTAGCACACTGATTTGGAATAAAAATCGGTTTATCGTAATATTGAGAGCAATTTGAAAAAAAATTGCCCAAAATATTTATTTAAATGAATGGTTTATCGGTTTTAAAATCCGTGCGCTATAATCTACGAGTAGATATTTAATTTCAAAATAAGTAGTTAGTTTATATTTTTTCTATCTCGGAAAACACGCACCGAGTAAGGTGTATGTCAGTCATGGAGGAGGAGCTCCACGGAAATATACACGACACGGAATATTTATTTTATTAAATTTTCTTATAAAAATAGTACCTATCATTAAACATTTTTAACACCTCTAGCTAATTTTTACTGTGTGTGGTATATCCCATTAAATAATACTATTTCACATATAGAAGTTGGATATAACTAACGAACCAACTAACCATCACATCGCTTCCCGTAGGGATAGGCAAAGAGGATAGAACGTTTTGGCACACCATACATTTTGCTTCGGCTATATTCATGCATCTTCTCATGCAAGTTATATGGTTGTTGAGGCTTTTGAAAGGGCCATCCTCAAATACTTGAAGTATCTGATCGTGCCAGGTCTTTCGCGGATGCCCTCTATTCCTGTTGCCTTCAACACTTTCCTCATATATTTTCTTAACCATTCTTTCCTCCCTCGTACGTTCCACATGACCAAACCATCTCAGCACTCCTTTCCTTATAATATCCACCACACTACCTGCAGCATTACATTCATTCTTAATTTGTTCATTCCTCACTTTATCGACCAAAAATTTTCCACACAAGCATCTCAGTGCCCGCATTTCCACCACATTCAGTCTACATTCATTCCTTCTTTGCCATATGCCAATTCCAGGCTTCACTTTCATACATCAGGGTTGGCACTAGAACGCCATTATATACCGCTAGTCTTGCTTCTTTTGACAGAATCTTATTGCCTATAAGTTGAATATTGTCTGGCAAATATTATTAAATTTAGTTCCTATTCGGCGCCTTCCTTAAGTTTTTTTTTTTAAATGATTCGCACCTATTACAAAAAATATGATACATTGCCTTCTGAAAATGTTAAAAAATTAAATTTAATTCCTCGCTTCCTTTCCAGTAAACTGTACAAGTTACACACAAACCACAAACACACGCAAAGTTTACGCATAACCATGGGAAAACCTATTTCGTTAACTTTATTTTATAATTTTAATAATATTTTCAAAATGGACAGATTCAACAAAAATCCGATTGAGTGATATCGTTGATAGTTATATCTAGTTGATATATTTTAATATAACTAGCTACAAGTCGTCAAAAATAATGGAAAATTGGTTCGCGTCTTTGCTCAGCTCCAGTATATATTTATAACATGTTTTTGGCGCTCCACAGAGAGGCGGCCGCAGCAACATGCGTTGAACGGCCGGTTCGAGATTCAAATCCAATCTCTGGCCGTTAAATTCAATTTTTTTAGCCTTGAATTAAAAAGAAATTAAGTACCTTATATGAAGTTACAGACACAGACAAGCGGACAGAAAATGAAATTATTATGTGTATTATTATTTAGCAATCTAGTTAATTTATTTATTTATTTTATAGTATAAGTGTCACAAAAATTATATTTGTTGTAAGTCTTAAATTTTTTTTTGCTTGGAAAACAAATAAAGTTGTCTTCTGGGGCTTTATGCCGTGTTTCTACGACCTTTCTGGCCGACGTTTCGGATCCTATTGTAGGGTCTATCGTCAGGGTTGATATGATATGATATGGGCTCAGACAGGTCGTAGAAAAACGGCAAAATACCCCAGAAGGCACAAACCAGAAGATTCTGAATGGTCGTGAAGACCTAAGAACATTCTCAAATAAAGTTGATTTGAAGTATTGATTTTATAAAATGTATTTTTGTTATTTCAAACATTTTTGAGATCCCCTTCCAACGATGCCATATTGTTGTATATATACAGATTGTTAAAAATTGTAAAAAAAAATCTTGAAATTGAATTGAATTGAAAAATATATTAGTCTTTTTTGTTAACGGTTGATTTTACTTATTGCGGTGAGAGTTTCGTTTATTCTCCATCCTCGTTGCGTCAATTTTATAAAAAGAAACATGAAAAATATCTCAAATACTTCAGTGCCAGGCATCACCGTCGTAATAGTTTTGAGTTGTGACGACATCTCGCAATATTTCTTCCTCTTAAGGGTTGCTGTTTCCGAATCCCGGAGCTCTTACCCAAGAACTTTTGTAGAGCATCCCCTATTCGCGGGCTTGGCTGTGTGTGTTGCTGATTGCCATAACAAAATGTTGATAAAAACAACCCCACGTTGACAGACAATTTCAACTCCCTCGAATCCCGATGGAATTCACGTGGAGAAATGCTCTGCCTTTTTTAATGCTGTTAATTTTTTGCTGGCTTTTAATCATAGTGAATTTCGTGAAAGAATATTCGTCATAAATTTAATTAAGTAATAAAAAAAATATTAATTAAGGATTTTTACCTATAATTATTGGCGGATACTGCAGAGGAGGCTCTGGTAGCCCGGTTGGCGTAATTGGCCTATTGAAGGGTTAATTTTAAAAAGGCTGTATATTGCTACTCAGAAAACTATAAATTGGCCGCTTCGCGGCCAATGCCAGTTCATGTGTGGCTATGGCCAGTATTTTCGAAAAATAATATTGGCTAGACCACTTAATAAGTCATTTATTCAGTGGTCTACCCTAGTGCATGTTGAAGAATCACACCACCATGGATATATAAAATTTAGGTAGAAATTGGGGAATTTTTTTACACAGAGATGATTATTTTTTATAAGCACTTATAAACTAAGAAAAACATGAGTAGCTTGTTGGTCTTGTCGTTAGGAATCTCACCTCGTGATCCGTAGCTCACGGGTTCGAACCTTACTCTAGACCAGTATGTTAGTCCTATTTTCGTAGCACAAGCGTGTAGCTTAGTTTGAAAATAGTAAGAATATTGATGTGAATAATATTAAATAGTAAATTTTTTAAAGAAAAAAAAATATTGCCTTCAACTTTATATCCGTGGTCCTCCTCCTTCCAGACTGACATGTAAATTTCCCCGATACACCTTTATTCGAGATAGAAAAGAAGATCTTTTACTTATTAGGAGATGAATTATATACCAAAAAGCATACTATGATAACAAACCCACTTCCCACCCTTCATTACAACAACCATCTCACAAATGACGTCGAGGAAAATAATTCGTATACGTTATTAAAGAAAATTAAATTAAATGTGTGCTTAAAATAAAATTAAGAAAATTAGACAATGTTTTACTCAAAGGTTGAGTAATAGTTTGATTAAAAACGTGATCACTCTCAATGGAAATAAAATAAGCCTCGCTTAGAAAACTTACATAAATGAAATTCGGCGACTTCTGGAAAGGTCGCCTAAGCTTAATCGATAAAGCTTTCTGCCTAGTTCCGGTGAAGACTAGACTTTCGAGTGATTAATTTAAAATTGTTTTAAATAATTAATAATTCGACAGCTGAGATATTTTCAGTTATCCCCCTTCACAGTGGTGTTGGGTAAGAGGGGGGGGGCGTTCAGTCTTACGTAACAGGGAGATCAAGTACAGCCGTCAGCAGCCGTCACGCCGCAAAAATTCCAGAAATTCAATTCATTTCAGCTAATTTACATTCTCATCGCAAAACCGTATCGAAAATATCATTGGAATGGGCATCTTATTTATTGTGCCTGAATTGGGATATTATCTTATATCGCGTGAATATATCACACCGCTAAAATTGAC
Organism: Agrypnia vestita; assembly: GCA_016648135.1. Classification (NCBI taxonomy): domain Eukaryota; kingdom Metazoa; phylum Arthropoda; class Insecta; order Trichoptera; family Phryganeidae; genus Agrypnia; species Agrypnia vestita. The sequence goes on along the minus strand of JADDOH010006929.1, from coordinate 61,451 downwards.
TATGATGTTTGAATGAGAAATACATAATCATTGTTTTTTGTTTATACTCGAATAGTGTCAACTTTGCGTTTAGGCTATGATCAATTATGTATGTTATTAATATTTTTTATATTATAAATTGTGTTTATAATTATAACTATGAATAAAACACAATTTTTTACTTCACACACTGACATAAATTAATAAATTAAAACGCTTTCCATGCTTACTGCATCATCTTAAGTAATAATTAAGTCTCTTTTTCTCTAGTTTAAATTTTTTTAATGTATATTAGAGAGAGGTAATTATGGTTTTTTATGGGAAAGTAGGTATAGAAGTCTTTTTGGGTGTACATAGGACTTATAACCTATCGTATGGTTGGCTTAAATGATCACTTTACACAATGTAACATTCGCCATTTCCACTCATGATAGAATACACCATGGCTCCTAAATTTTGGTAGTTGTATATATTTAAATTACATGCCACACTTCATATATGCATTGTAATAACCTTTCCATGCGGCCTGTACAAAGCCATTTTCATTCCCCTAAATCCCCACAGATGTCGTTAATGTTACTAATGAGAAAATCTACAATTGATATTTAAGGAATTTCTGAAAGCAATATACTTTTTCTGTGTAATGAAATTCATCAGAATTACTAACATTACACTAGGATACGTCAGAACTCCATTAAAAACTACATAATGGAGTTCTGGTACCGAAACTTATGTATGGAAGTGAAGCCTGGAGCTGGCAGAAGAGGAACGAAAGTAGATTGAATGCAGTGGAGATGAGGTCCCTTAGACGTATGTGTGTAAATCCATGTATGATAGAGTAAAGAATGAAGATATTAGGAATGAATGTAAAGCTGATCGTAGCATAATAAAGAGAATAAAAATAGGGTCGCTCAGGTGGTTTGGGCATATTGAGCGAATGAATGAGGAAAGAGTGGTAAGAAAGATATATGATGCAAGTGTTGACGGCGCCAGAAAAAGAGGGCGACCACGGAAGACGTAGCAAGACCAGACTAACCAGATACTGGAAGATGGTCCTGTTAGAAGCCTGAACAACCGTCGAGCTTGCATGCGAAGATGTATGAATGTAGACGAAGCGAAAGTTGTATGTCAGGACAGAAGAGTATGGCGCTCTATCCTTTCTGCCAAACCCCACGGGGAAACGGCGAAATGCTAAGTAAGTAAGTAAGTACGTCAGGAAATATTATTTCCTATTTTTATTAAATTCCTTTTTTACTAGTATTTTCATTTAGAATATTCTGAAAGATTTGAACAAACTCAAAATATTTTTAATTTTTTTTATTCTTTCTTATTTTTAACATGCATGAGATCCACCAGGAGAGGAGTTTAGAGCTAACAGTTATGACTACGAGTATTATAACAAGTGAAAAATTAAGTTTATTATGATTGACTATAGTCAGATGCCAATGGCAAACATGGGAGCAGTCAGCATTTTTCACATATATTTACATCCATCATCTTCTTAAAACTGCACAGCGTAGCCTCACCTCGTTTTAATCCTATTTTATTTTAATTTTTAGTTGGATGTCTTCCCAATCTTATTTTTAGATAATAAGTTATTATCTTTCTTTAAACATTCAGCGTTGTACGAAAATGTTTCTTACGCGATAAATCCATAGAATTTCCAGAATTCTTTGGTAGAACCACGTGTCAAATTCTTGACAAATATTATTAACGAATGGTCAGGCGTCAGACATCAAACATTTTCACAAACAATAAGGAAGCCTGTTTCAAAATTTAATAGAAAATACGAACATTTCAGGCAGTGCTGATGTTTTTTGACACACATTGTTAATATTTATGAGCCTATTTTCCAAACGATTTTATCAAAACGTGACAGAAAGTGAAACATACTTTTTATTTTACGCTCGCCTTCAGCCTCACTCAAATAAATAAAACATGGCACGTTAAGCCACCTGAGTCTTCGTTTCTGTATTCAATATATTATTTTTTATTTGACTATAAGGAGATACTTAAAATAACCATCCATTTCACAGATGTTTATTTTTTCTTGAAATTATGTGTAGTGTTTGTTGCTTTAGTCCAGAAAAAAATGAACATTCTTTTTTATTGTACTTTTAAAATTGTAAAAGAATAATTAAATCGTTTTTCATACAGGAATGTCATGAACAGCGGCGTATCTATGCTAATGCATTGAATTGAGCCTATATTTGATAGGGGGACAATTTTTCGCACCTAACAATGTATCAATACCTACATATTTTTTCAATTGATTCAGCAACATTGTAGATTGACGTTTTAAAAAAAATATTGATTGTATTTTTTTTTAAATAGAGATGTGAAAACGGAATTCGTGTAACATCAATATTCTTACTATTTTCAAATTAAGCTAAACGCCTGTGCTATGAAAATAGGACTAACTTGCTTGTCTGGAGTGAGATTCGAACCTGCGACCTTTGGATCACGAGGCGAGAGTCCTAACCACAAGACCAACAAGCTATTATTTGTACAACAACTTGGTGTTATACAACACCCTGATGATGGAAATGTTTTTCCGAAACATACTACATGTTGGTGTAATCAAACAAAATAGTAGATACATACAAATAATACAATCAATTTTTTTTTATCAATACATGTATCCCAGTGCTAATTTGAATTAATATTTTTTAAAAACTTCCACAGCATGAAATAAAACATATGTGCATTATAAGCTATACTTCATTGGTATATATAAAATACAAAATATGTTGTATACCTTGCGTTGGACGTTGCGTGAATAACACAAACCTGTATTGACATCAATGACAATTCAACAACGCACAAAAAATCTAAAGCGTTAATAAAGAAAAACAGGTTTATATTAAATAACTTCATGGCGAAAATAAACTCTAATAATAGCGCCTAGAGCATTTGAAATTAACATAAAACCGTTATAAAATTTGATGCCGCCTTAGCTTAGAAAACAGCTGTCTTAGCTTTTTATTGGTGAGCCGTCACTGGTGTGAAAATATTCCACTCTGCGGTTACAGATATGAAATTATTAAATTTTCTATGATAGAATTAAGAATTAAATTGTAAGCATTTAATTATCACTATTACTTATTTTTTATTGGCACTAAGATTGATTCACAAAATAACATAAAATTATTTAGACAATTCTATAAAAACCTATAGAATCTGACCACAACAACGCTAGCAAATGTTTTCCACTCCTATTGTGCACTCCGCGAAAACACCTAATTCTATCAGGCACTCCCAACTATAATAGTACTCAATTTTAATTCCATATCTTGTATGCCACCTAGTGAATAAGTAATAGTAAATAAGTTTTTTCTTTTCTCGCAGTAGGTTGTTTTGTAAGATAATAATTTTTCTGTGTAAAGGTGAGTATTCGCGAAAACGGCGCTATATAGGTTATCCAATTATTATTATTATTAACTATTTTATATAAATAATAAATATTCTTGAACATATACTACTGGAAGAGCACTGTCTGCTATAATACAGTGAATTACTAGCAAGCAGGGCGTCAAATCAATTTAGTGTTTACTCGCTGCCAAGACCCTCAGTAACAATGAAAAAAGCTTAATTAATTTTGTAAACATTATAAATATTTGTAACATTGAAAAAAAAAACATTGAGATATATGTACATATATATCGGTCAGATATTGAAGATGTTGCGGTAATATTAATTAATAGTGATGATATTTTAACCGGTGACACACAAACACAAATAAAAACTAACTGAAAAGAAAAAAAGAAAATCGATCGTATACTACTTTCCAATAATTTTGTTGCATGAAGAATTTACGAGATGTCCGAATGGCAGCGTGTGAGTTGATCCGTAGAGTAGTTGGTAGTAACTATTTTATGCTGCAACTGGACGAATCTACTCATTTTTAAAGTCTATTTTACCTACTTGTTGATTTGCAAAACAACATGCCTGAAGATGTATTGTTTTGCAAATCAATTAATTACGGCTGAGGAAATTTTCAAAGAAATTGATTCTTATATAAAAGAAAAAGATTTGGAATGGAAAAACTATATCGGCATATGCAATGATGGATGTATATGTATGAAAAAAAGAGCAACGTGGTCATGAAGGTTCGTGAACAAAGTCTCAATGCTTCGTGGATATATTGTAGTCTTCATAGAGGTTTTAAAAACCGACTTGTCGTTTTCGAGAGTGGAGCTATTGATTCTCTTTCTTTATCTGACATAAATTTTCATGTTAAACCCCTTAGAAAAAACCCGGAATTCTTCATAATAAGCCAGCACTCCCATCACAAGATTGTGTCATACATACAATACATATTGTGCTGACCTTAATGTTGATATTTTTTCAGATACCCTACAATCATTCAAAATGTCACTCCTACACAACATCCATTTTCTTGACGATAACCTAAACCCACTAACAAGAACACATTAACTAATTATTTGGTTACAAATTTTTACATGTTCACATTATATAAATACTCTAAAATATACATAATATGTAATACCGTAACCAATTATTTAGTTACATATTTTTACATGTTCGTATGACATTACTTTTCTAAAATATACATATGCATGCTTATACTAGAACAGGTCGAAGACACTTGTAATTGAGATAATGGGCAAAGTCTTAATTTATAATGTATTATTCTTTGTGTTTCATGTAGCTATTATTCTGTTAGCGTCTCTAATAAAAAAAAACATTGCCTGACGATTTAAAAACAGTATTAAATATCACTGAAAAAATTGTGAATTACATTAAAATATGACCTTTACAAACACGGCTGTTTCAAAAGTTGTGCGAAGAGATGGGTAGTCTCCATAAATCTCTTCTTCTGCAAACAGAGTTTCGTTGGTTATCCAGAGGGAAAGTACTGACGAAATTAGTGGGATGGCGCAATGAAATTACTTGGCATTTTCTCAAAGTTAAACGAACTCAATTTATACATGCAAGTATCACACGAGTTCGAAATTTTTGCAGTTCACGATAAAATTCGAGCATTCATGAAAAAAACTTATGTTATGGAAGAAATCCATCGACGAAGGCAAGTATGATCGTTTTGAAACATTTTGAATTGAAGTGCAACCAGATATCAATTTCAGAGTTGGAAAATAACGTTAAATACATTGAAGAAGAGAAGAAAAAGTTCGATACGATGAACTGAATTTGTAATAAGTTTCAAAATAACATCCTAACTGAATCGTCAACAAGCAATATGGCAAGTGAAGAACTTATTGATTTATCGGAAGATAATCGCTGAAAATTTTTTTCAATCGAAAGCAATTAGCAAAATTTTGGCTTTCAGTTGCTGACACTTAACAAAGCCAGTCTAACAAAGCCATGAATCCTCCTTCGCCCCACTACGTCATACTTATTTGAAGTAGAATTTGCTGCCAAGGTGTCTATTAAGATTAAATACAGTAATAAATTGGACGTATCGAATTCAATGCGATTAAAAGAGACCAAAATTGAATTTGGCGCTTATGCTGTTATGACAAGAAATAGGCAACAAATGCATCCTTCCCATTAAAATATCACATATTGACATTTTTCATAATTAAAAATTTCGATTATATTAACACGTTTCTCTTTTTTATTAATTGAAAAGCCCTTCGTATTTTGGTATGTTTTGGGAAAATGTGAGGTAGGGGTGGGTCCCGAAAATCTAAAAAAATTTTTGGTCCATCGCGGTCCTGTCAAATTTGTAAACCACTGCTCTAAGCTATTCTGCCTTTTATTTGGTTTTCCGTATTCCAATATATAACATTAACCATCGGATATATAACATTAACCAATCATCGATACAATCGTATACAAATCTAATATAACTGTCCCATGTGTAGCCGGATAAAATAATGATTTAACCTTCACTGAATATGAATACCGTGCAAACGTCTTAACTGTTTAAACTATATTTTTCAAATAATGAATATGACTTTTCGTTTAATGTATTGATTTTTTTTAAATTTTTAACGATGATTTACTTCTGTAGAATAAACCAATAAATGATAAAATTGATGACGCTGTAAATCAGTGGCGTGCAGCGCATACAAGCAAACAAGCTGTGCATTAGTAAAGATTCTGGGAAACAAATATTAATTAAATAATCCTTATTTTAAGAAAAAGGTGATTTAAAATTCTAGCCGTAATTCGTTTTACGGCCAGAAGTATTATTTACAACTTTTCTGTACCTAAGTTCATGTCAATTCTTTATTTATCTCACCCAACAAATTTGTTCCACAGACATAATCAAGTCGAGAAAAAACTTGTACTGAACCGTGTATTTTTAATGCTGCGAGTTTTGTGTAATAGACACGTAAATTTAGCGTGCTTCTTTGAGAGGTCCTACGCCAGGTGAGAACTACGCGCGCGTCATTGCAGAAATGCTATTTTTTACAAATTCCACCCAAAACTTTCGGTGTAAATTCTATTTGTCTTTTCTATGATGAATGTAAATACCATTTGTGATCTGTCATATCACAATGATTATTTACGACGATATTTCCATCGATGATATCATAAAATGTTTGATTTATTTTTGTGAAAAGAAACGTATATCTGAAATTAGTTTTGTTCCCGATTTAATTGTATATAAATCGTCTTCGAAATATATTGAAATTTTTTGCCGTATTACCTATACGGCAAAAAATATTTTTTGAAATTTTTTGCCATATTACCTATACATAAAATATTTATTTATCTAGGACAAATTGTTTACCATACTTTTTTTATAGTGCAGTCATTTTTGTGGATTGAAGCTACTCAAATTGGTTCATTATATACACTTATTTAAAAAAATATATATATACCCTTATAGGTATATGCGTGTATATATATATATATATATATATATATATATATCACAAAGGATAATCATTAAAGTAATACTGAAAAAAAATCTATATTTCCAACAAAAGATCTCTTTAAATTGTTTCCAGTACCAAACGTAGATGATATTTTCAAGCAAGTTTCCATATTAAAAATATGTAAAGAAAAAAACCTTACAGAAAACCAGGAATATTTCAAACTTATGAGAAATGGAAACCAATTCATAATGCCTAAATGTAAAACAACCCAAATGCAGCATCACTATATTTATAAAGCCATTAATTACTATATTAACTTACCTATCGAGATACGATGCATCAGTAACCTCTCAGAGCAAATCAAAAAAATTAAAATTTTCCTAAAATAAAACTAAAATTCATAAATCATTTAATGTTTTTTCGAAATAACTCCTATACTTTCATTATCAATTTACCTTATTACTGTATTATACTTAAATAACTTGTATACACTATGTACCTATATATTATAACAAGGAATAAGAACTGTGGCTCCCTCATCAGACTCAAGAGCTTCTCTTTACTGATGAGGTCTACATGACTACCAATATTTAAAAAAAATGTTTAATCTGATATGTTATGTATAAGGACTGTTTTTGTACCATAAATTAAATAAATAAAAAAATATATATATATATGTGTGTATTTATATAGGAAACGCGAGATATTCCAGAAACTACAACTTGAAATTCGTGCAAGTCTCTCACCAATAAGCCTTATTGGTGGGAGACCAAACGTAGATGATATTTTCAAGCAAGTTTCCATATTAAAAATATGTAAAGAAAAAAACCTTACAGAAAACCAGGAATATTTCAAACTTATGAGAAATGGAAACCAAATCATAATGCCTAAATGTAAAGTAACCCAAATGCAGCATCACTATATTTTTAAAGCCATTAATTACTATATTAACTTACCTATCGAGATATGATGCATCGGTAACCTCTCAGAGCAAATCAAAAAAATTAAAATTTTCCTAAAATAAAACTTAAATTCATAAATCATTTAATGTTTTTTTCAAAATAACTCCTATACTTTCATTATCAATTTACCGTTTTTACTGTATTATACTTAAATAACTTGTATACATTATGTACCTATATATTTTAACAAGGAATAAGAACTGTGGTTCCCTCATCAGACTCAAGAGCTTCTCTTCACTGATGACTACCAATATTTAAAAAAAATGTTTAATCTGATATGTTATGTATAAGAACTGTATTTGTACCATAAATTAAATAAATAAAAATATATATATATTCAATATAGGTATATAGTATAGGTAAACAGCATAACCTAAGTTTATACTCACTGCACGTCACTGCTGTAAATAACCTAAAGGATCAGTTTACTTGCTAGAGAAACAATTAATAAAATTGAATGAAAAATCGTTCGCGCGCTTAAGCTTCGTCGGCGGGATTTTTTAGGCGAAAATCTTATGAAAAAAATCCTATTGTCGGCGGGAAAATCAGTTATTCGTCTCTGTCAATCTGAACATGGCGGCTTGTCAATTAGTCACCCCCCGCCCCCCGCGCCAGAACCGCCCCTGAAATAGCAAGGGCGAGAAATGTGTGATATCACGGCTTGTGTGTTTGCCAGGGCCTTTGGAATTCAATGAATTCGTTAACGTTCTCAAATTTCTATGGAGATCGTTCCGGAGTTCGATCAATCATTGAACGACGGTGCGATTATTATTTACTTTTCGATTCATATATCTGTCGTTCAATGATGGATTTAATTCAATTTAGTACGTCGAAATTATACTAAAATACAATCGTATTTTTATGTCTAAATAATTTTCACGTAAAAACAATCGAAGAAAAAATAATCAGATAGGTTTAATACATTTACAAAATCAATAATCAATCATTGTAGAATTGACACCATTGCCATATAATCATTTTCAAATGCGTCTCCTTGTATTTTCCTAATACGCAAAGTGGCGCTTTTGCTTCTTATCCAATTTATGTACATACAATTCTGTGTGTTTTTATCGTGTTATACGTATTAATGTTAATATAATACAAAAGTGTGTGTGACTCATATTCTGAAGGCATATTTTTTTAAAATAAGTAAACATGTATATATCTATATATTAAAGAAAACACATTATTATGGTGAAGCTGCAATATCAGAAAATTTCTGTGAATTATTAACAAATTTATTAATGAATTTGAAAAATTTACGAAAAAATATTTTAGCTGCTACCGGGACTCGAACCAACGAACCTCCACTCTATCCGGGAATGGCGTGTTATCCAATTTCGCCACAGCATTCGGCAGCTTGGTAAATTAACATCAATTTTTCGTTAATTTGATTTTTCTGTAAGTCTCTTGTAATTGATTAGTAAATTTGTTAAATAAAAGTGTACTTGTATTCGTAACATAGTGCTAGATGAGCGTACATAATGGAATTCTGGTGATAAGTTTAATGTATGGAAGTTTAGCCGGGATTCGGAAAAAAAAAATAATTTGGTCATGAAATGCAGTCGCCTAGACCCACTCTGCAAACTAGATGTTTGATTGATTGAATAGTGAACTAATTAGTAGTGAATGTAATGTTGACTGTAGCATAGTACAAAATATAAAAAAAGTGACGCTAAGATGGTTTGCTCATGTGGAAGGTAAATAACATATATGTATAAGACGAATGTTGAAGGCAAAAGAAACAGAGAGCAAATATTGGAGAAAGGTCTAGTTAAATTATTCAACACCCGAAGAATGTACGTACATTTTTTTAAGTTGATAAGGGAAAATTAGAGAGCAAAGAGAGAAATATGTGGGGTTCCATTTTCAGACCGTCCATAGATCATTATTATTGGTACTATTGTGACATTAGAAAACAAAGTATATATTTTTTGAAAATTTTGAATATTATATAATTACACAATACACTTTTATGATAAGTTAATTGTAAATAATGTCTTAATGATAAAATAAATTGTAAATAATATTCAGAAAAAACTAAAAACGAAAATCAGTAAATACAATTCAGGAATGAGTTCCTGATTAACAAGTTCTTACACAATACGAAATCAACTTTTTGTGATAAGTTATGAAATATAATTATTGTATTTTGTGGTACGTAAATAAACAATAACTTTTCATATTCAAAATATCATTAATGCAAAAAAAATTACCACCATTCTTAAAACTGTTTCCGAAATTTTCAAATCATTGAAGTAATTTTCCCATAGTTTTCATAATATTCATTTTATAATTGTTATAATCAGTTAGGTGGGTGTTGAATTGTTATATAACGGTTTTATATTTTTTTAAAGACTAATATTTTTACATTTAGGTTCAGTTTTTAATACCCTGAGGAAGGAATTTTTTTTCGGAACTGGATCGTTTTTTATTTAAAGCCCTTATGGTTACATACAAAATTAATTGGATAAATTATGTAGGATATTTTATATACGCCTACGTAGAAAGCGTAAGCTGTAAAGTGGACTTTTATTAATATTGAGAATAAACAATATTCATCGATACATCAAAAAAATTCGCAGAAATTCAACAGCGCAAATATGATTTTATATCTTCAGTATATTTTTCCCTGGAGATATCAAATTGTGACGTTTGTGATTGATACATATTTCTTATAAATCAGCCTTTGCTGCGTATTCGTAAATACGTACTTCAATATCTCAACTGACTTGATACCTGGTTATTTTTTTTGACTTCCGTCTTCGGTTTTATGTACACATTGTTGTAGACATAATCAGTAAAGTATACAATATACAAAATAACAGGATTATGCTTGTGCTACCAAACGTTTGAACAATCATCAATATTATTTTATGTGCTTTAAACTCTAATTTAAGCTCACCTATTTAAACACGCTCGCCTATTTGAACTCACCTATTAAATGCTTTAAACTCTCATCTAAGCTTGCTTGAAGCTCATCTAAGCTCACGCGTTCAGAAATTGGAATAAATTAAAAAAATTTTCAACTTCTTATAGTAATATTGTTTATTATATTAATATTTTCAGTTTAAAGAAACTGACAAATATTGCTCACCATCTTTAATTACATAATATGAAAACTAACTACTATTAGATTAATTAATTTTTATTACATATTACTTACAAATTATAACTAAATTATATGTATTATATTATATAAAATTATTATATAAAAAAACATACATAATGATGAATATGTACATTTTATCATATAATTCTCTTTAAATGTAAAATGTAATGATACTCCTCTCCTACACACGAATCTATGTCACACATGTAGAAGAGAAAAATCCATCGTAACTGGCTCTATATTGTAAAAAAAATGTATTTGTAAAAAATTTTTAAAAAAATTGCCCATCAACATTGATTAATTCCCACGTCCTACCACGATCACAATATGATATTATACTTTCTTCTATATACCAACGGGTAGAACGAACTATAGACCAAGCCTTCTTTAAGTGAGATTATGCCGAACTTACTTTGTTTCATATTTTATTACGAAACAATATTTTAAAACAATATCCTGCGTTGCAGTACAAGTATGTCTAAGTTTTATTCCATATTAGTCTGTTTTTAATTTAATATTACATTTCATTTCTTTAATATTATCACTATCTCTCAATAAGTTATTTGTTTAAATTCTTTCTTAAATTATTTCGGTGATGGGTTTTAAATAAAAGACTACGGCAAAAAATTTTCTGTATCTGAAAACAGTTAACAACACTTTTTTATATCAGAGAATAATTGTATAAAAAAAATAACGCTTTTTCATATGACGTCACTCGATGATCGCAGTTTTAACTTGGACTTGCCTGGCGTACTATATTATATAGATATAATAGCTACACTGCCGTGCACCGAGCGCTACAAAACCTTCCTGAAGTTTCCAGATACTTCTTTTTTTTCTTCTTTCATTTATGGCAACATTATACTCAATACCCTTCTGTCGTTAATTTTATTTAAATAAAATATACTTGTGGAATTCCTACCACAATACAGAATACCACCAATCTAGGCCACATACACACACAGTGTAGCAAGGAATGCCACATAAAGAAATTGAGGCATGAGCAAGACACGCGCGGCCGGCATTTCATTGCACCATCAGCATTTCGGACGAATTCTTCACACACACACACAGCCGCGCTCCAGAAGAATCCTTTATTCGTAAATTATATAAAAGAAGGACACGCCCTAGGTGGGTATGTCAGTCAGTCACCTTCCTCCGGCGGCGGCGGCCGGAGGCAACGGCCCTTAGAGTATCTATCATTGTCTTTCTAATCATACTCATGTATATTTTGTACTTGTTTTATCGCGATAATAAATCATCAAATATTCTATGCCTTTGGAGCTTTTCCGTCGAATGACGGTGGTGACCCGAAAAAGAAATTGCCCCTAACCATCTACAAACCCCCAAATAACGTTTAAAATACGAATAATATCACCGGTTCGCTATACAGGGTGGGCGAGGGACGCGGTGCCTGTTCTAGGGCTGCACCAGGGCGCGATCTGTAAGGTGCGCTATGTTTGTCCAGCATCCGTGAAGCACAACTAATTACGGGAAAAGCGATAAATCTTGTTGCTGGTGAAACCGCACACAGCAAAAAAGCTTGGCGGGCGCATCCTAGGCAATGGTGGTCGCTAGATTTATAGACTAGTTCCGGACAAAAAATATGTAATTCTGGCGCGGTTATTATGTTGCGCAGTATTAACTACACATTATGGTCCGTGTCCACGAAAGTAGATGCCATGAGATAAATCTGAGAGATTTAGTTGAAAACCTATAAATAAAAATCTTATTACGAAGGACACATTTTGAGATTTTAAGCTCAGCGTAAATCCCCGTGCACGAGGCTTGAGAAAGAGACGCCCATAATATGCGTACAAACATTACGTAAAACCATAAACCATGAAATATTGCTACATATAACTATAAAGTCAGAAAATTAAAAGAAACATTTTATCTAAATCTATACTTATGTCTGTCTGTCTGTCTGTTCTCTATATAAATCTATACCGTTTGTCCGATTCTATTCAAATAACATAGTAACATTTATTCCGTATTATGTTACGCCTTCCCCTCTCCCTGACACATTTTCGATGCAAATCTGTACCGTTTGACCGATCGGACTCAAAATTTGGGTAACATAGGTGACATTTCCTCCCTCTCCTTTAACCCTTTCCCCACTCCCTGATATGTTTTCGATGCAAATCTACCGTTCGAACATTTGTTTCTCCTCACAAATTTATTTTCATATCTTTATTTAGTTTTATATGTTGTGTGGTATGAGCAATGATCGATAATCCATAAATTATTCAGAGAATATATATATATATATCTATATATTCTCTGAATAATTTATGGATATTTTATTTTTATATATCTTTATTTAGTTAAAGATACATTGTTTATCATTAGCTTTTATTAAAAAAACATTATATATGTATATATACAATTATTAAATAATTAAATAAATAATATTTCTCTTCATACGTTTTCCATTGTTATGTACCGTTTATATTCTTGTTTGAAGATGTTGATTCTGCTTAGCTTTCTCACATCTTCTGGCAGACCTTTCTGGCCGACGTTTCGGATGCCATTGCAGGGTTATCATCAGTCCTGATAATTTTTGATTTCTACTAATTTGTATTGTGTGTAGGTTTGATTTATTGGTGAACGATTATCAAATAGTTTTACGTGTATTGTTTATTTACTATTTTTCTTATTGTATTTTCTTGTATAATAATAATGATATGTATTTTTTATTTTAAAAAAAGACTTATCTTAAGGCGGGGACAGTGAATGGCTTTGTTCTAGCTGTCGTGCCGCTTCGCAATGGTTTATACGACTGGTACGGAGCAGTACGGTTCTGCTTGTTAGTTGAAAAAAATGTCCACATGGAGACGATTGAGTAGGACCGATATGAAAGCTTTAGTTCTGGAGCTAAAGACATATGAAAGAGAATACACCATATCGCTGTTGCTCTCAGTTCTGATGTGAAGTTGTTCACTCGTTGTCTTGTAAAGACTCCTCGGGAAAACCAATAGATGTCCCTTTTTTGTGAAACTGACCTTTTAATGCCATCTCTTGACTTTTTGGGGTATTATTTTATAGAAAAAATCAGAATCGGGTAAAACCGTCGAGTTCTGCTGTAAATTTATATCTGTTTATCCAACGCAAGAAACAGGAATAACCGCCAACCGAACGTCAAAAAACATCGTTGTCAATTTGATAGTACATATATTTAATATACGTACATACATAGAATATGTTGATATAGTAATTTGATATAGTAAATTGATTCAATATTTATATAAAAAAAACAATAGTGAAAGAAATATGGACTTTGAAGCACTGAAAAACTGTTTTTTTCTAAATGAACATTTCTTGACATTCATTGATTTTCCCGAGAAATCTTCATATGGTATAATTGTGACTTATTATTTTTTAATGCATTTTGTTTTATGGAAAACACTGTTAGTGTAATTTTGACCATTTCTACAAATTAATAAGTGAGTATATTTACGTATGTGTTAACGTTGTCTCAGGATACAGATTTGTATTATAATTAGAACATTTTACATTCTTTAAAAATTAAACCCATTTTACGCTCTTTTTAACAAAAATTTACGTCAGTAATTGAAAAATCATTTAATCGATTTTTTATTTATCGTTATATAATATATTTTTTTCAATATTTTCTAAAAATAAAATACGCACCAAAAGGGCTGCGTTATTTTCAAATCCTTTATTTTTTGAACGAAAAATCTTCGATAGGCTACTGTTCCCTTTGAAAAAGCGAGGTAAAATAAATATTCGACCTCCTTCAGCTCAGAATGTCCTCGTAAACAGTAGAAAGGTACATTCGGCGTTTCCAGGAGAGCGATAGCGTCGTCCGAGAAGACGCGGGAAGAACACTTATAACACAGACTGACCGAAAAAGATCAGAGCTAAAAATAAATACTTAAAGCCTAGAAAATTCATGCGTTCACCGTCACTTTCAATGTTTTGTTTTATTTAATTTATACATATAATATAATAAATATATTGAATGACGTAAAGCAAAAACACTTTTAATGATATATATTTTCCTTACTCAGACAGCAGAAAAGTTGGTGTTGGCGTATTTAATCAAATATTGTTAACCCTGGATAGGTAATCTTCGCCTGTGAGGCCCCTCTGATAAGTTTTTTCTAATTTATTTCCAATGTTGGTGCTGGTGTCGCTCGTGTAATCTAAGTATAGGTTGAAACACGACCGGGAATGGACTTGCATCGCGCTGTGATTTATTCTTGCAGAGTTATAGCCACTTGGATCGCCTGGGAGGCGAAGATTAGCTTTAAGGTTTCTTTTTTCTAAATTTTTTTTTTTTTTCATATTATGTTTGAAGTATTTAACTGTAAAGTTTTTTTATAATTATATGGATTCTATCGAAAGTCAAACAAGCTAATGACGTCAAGATTCCGATTTTGGAAGCGAAATTGAGGATAATTCCAGCACCAATGCACCTGCCATCAAAAAGGGCAAAAGGTCCTTATATGCATTCTGTCCTTCTAAAAAGAGATACATGAGCAAATATTATTGTGCAAAGTGCAATAAAAGTTACTGTTTAGAACATAGGTCTCCAAATTGTTTTAATTGTGATAGAAAATAAGTTCTTAGAAAAGGGCCGTTTTTATTTTTATATGTGAGTCAAAACAAGAAAGATAAACATTATCTTTTTCAAAAAAATAATAGATTCTTTTTTCATTTGATTGAGCAACATTGTAGATTGACATTTTTAAACAATATTGATTATTTTATTTATCTTCTTCTTATATCTACTTTTATGTGAGTTTTTTTTCACCAACATGTTTCAGAAATTACCATTCCATCATCAGGGTGCTGTATAACTGTCAAAAAATTCGAATGAAATGTCTTTTGTTCCTTGTTTTTCGAATTATTTGAAAAATTATTTTTTGACAGTTATACAGCACCCTGATGATGGAATGGTACTTTCTAAAACATGTTGGTAAAAAAACTCACATAAAAGCAGATATATACAAATAAAATAATCAATAATTTTAATGCATTCTTTATTTGTTTATAATATTTCTTATGTTTCAAGTATAGAAAATTGATTTTTTTTAACTAAGCTTGTGATTATTTTTTTAGTTATTTGTGATCTCAGAAAGGTAGTGATAATACTTAAACTAAATAACTATACTTAATTTTTATTATTTTGTGTTAAAGACGTAATAGTGCCTTACTAAAGTGAATTTTTATAATTTTTTAAAATAAATTTTAAATGTGGAAAATGTATTTTTATTGTAAAAGTAGCCTCAGAGGCGAAAATTACCATTTAAATAATTAATACTTAAACTAAATAAGATTAAGTTTAAGAGAACTGTAAAAAAATATATACCATATAAATATTTCATGTAGGTTCCCCCGAACAATCAGAAAAATAACAAATTAGAATAAATTAAAATTTAAACCATGAAACATGTATATATACACCTACAAGACACATAATATGATCATGAAACTATTTGAAAATGTCAGTTCACAACAAATTGCACTTTCCACTCCAATATTATCATCAAATATAAACAGAAGTAGAGGCTACTACTTTTTACCTTATGTGTAATATTTTTTTTTATACCTATAATCATTGTTATACATTCAATTTAATTTTGTACTACTTAGATCAATGCATATTAGTACTTTATACCTGCAATACATATACTCCTCTATAAACAAGTCTCCGATTCTCATAGGGATAGTGGAATAAACTGTTTCCTTATCTTAAATGTTAAATTATATTAATTTATGAAATAATAACAAATAATTTTTAAAAAATCACTCGAAGCAAACACATTCTGGTGATACATAATAACTTAAAATAAAATATGCCTTATAGTTTAACACCACTTAATTAAAAAATCAATAAAACAGTGTTAAAAAAAGTGATATTTTATTTAAAGAATGTGGTAAAAAAAGATACTAGCGCACTAAATGAATTATGAATTCATCTATACATAGATGGCACCGCACCTTACTGTACACTTTTTTCCTTGCTTCTTTCTATTTATTTCTCATTGTATTTTCTTATGCATCTACATATTACTTATTACATCTACATATACTATTGTTATTTCATTCTAATTCATTTCATGCACTTAGAGAATAATGCTACTTCAAAACTTTGTGCTTAATATTATGTTAAAGTCCAATTCAGAGCTTGTTTTATTAATAAATAAATGAATACATACCCTATATGGCAAAACAAGATGTTCATTATTTTGTATTATTACGCTTTTTGGAGAAGCAGCTCATCGACAAGGCGCCTTGAAGATGAACAGTGAGATCTGTTCGAAACGTCGGCAGACGACTGGTCCTGACGACCAGAATTTGACGCGGGTTACCCCCAAAGTAGTTAGAACTAATATATATATATAGGTATTCCAGAAACTACAACATGAAAGTCGTGAAAGTCTCCCACCAATACGCCTTATTGGTGGAAGACTTTCATGTCACCCGCGAACAAGTACGGCTAGTCCGTAACTTTTGAGGCCTTTTTAGCTTTGACAATGGCACGTGATACCGTGCCGAAACCTCGGCCTAGGTCTTCTCAGGGAGAACATTTACAGGAAACTCGAAATATTCCAGAAACTACTTTTGTTCCGTATAATAGCGCTCGCGGAAGTCTCAAACCAAACATATACATACATATTATGATTTCATATGATTTTCTCATTTCTCTTTTATTTTATATAATATTTTTTAATGTATGTACCTACTTTAATATGGAATGTGTAGGATTGCACGAACCTCCCCACATTCTGGAATAAAGTTATATTTATTTATTTATTATATAAGTAAAAAGCCCGCTTTTTGTACTGAATCCCAACGAGATATATGTTGTATACTAGATACAAGAATGACAGAGATATAAAATTATACAACAATCACAGCGAAACATAAATGCCTTTCTGATATATTGTAATATCAGTGGTAGTTTAAAAGCCTCTCGCTCCATTAACCCCGCTCCACCGGGCGGGGTAGTGCGGCAGGCCTTGGACCGAATTATATTCGCAAATTTAGCTGGAAAAATGCGCTGGCGTCGAAATATCCCAAATCTCTACTCCATCTTCCTTATGTCTTTGTCGGCAAATCCTATTAAGTCAGCGCGAAATAAATATTTATTCAGGTACGGAAACGTGTCCCCGCCCAGTTCCGTTTCATAAATACGATTATTTAGAATAAATTTCTCGCGTAACACGTGAAAACAATTTTTCCGCGGATTTGCCGGGATCATTGAATGTTTTCCCAAGGTAAACTCTAAAACATAATATCCCTCTTATTAAATAAATATAATTACACGCCTATAAATTCACCAAGTTTCAATTAATTCAATTGAGATAAGTAATTATAGAAGTCTCACAGAGACGAAGTTAAATGGAAGCGTGTTTTAAATTATTTACTGATGATATTTTATCATTTGAAAACGCCAGAAAAACGGGAAAATTATTTATTCGACTATTTACGAACCACCAATATATTATTATAGACAAAGAATTTTGTTAAATTTAAAAAAATAAAATTAAAAAAGTGTAAGAGTACCAACCAATTCAATTTATTACAAATTCAATTAAATTTATTCAATAGATATCATGGACATGACAAAATTATATTTTTAATTCGTACATCTTACTACATTTGTCAATAAGAATTCTTTTCAAAGATGTAGGAGAATCCCGCTTCGGAAAACCCTCTCAGAGATATATAACATATGTAACAGATCAACGTCTAAAGTGATATTGTTCAACATTTTTCTAACAGGCATAATCATCGGCAGGTTAGTCCTGTATGTTGGAGTGTGAAAATGTATATGCTAATGCTGCCTAAGGTCATACAAACCAATGCTCTGCATAATTTATGTATTATAGCTCATACCGCGCAAAAATTGATAATAATGTGTGGGTAATCAAATACACATTACTTCTGGTCTCTAAACTATTGTAGCCAAGCATACACTGGAGAAACTCGGTTGGGTAAAGCCAAGGATAAATGACCGTACTCTCTCATGCAGAGATATTTTAGAAACTTCTTTTGTACTTTCTCTGTTTTATTTAAGTTTCGTACATTTTTGAATATTTTCGAAAATCCTGGTAATGAGCAAAACAAATCATAGCATTCTCGATGCATTACAACTGACCGTCTTTATATGATCGTGAAATATCAAGGTGCTCACAAATCTAACGCCAAGATCCTCAACCTTCAGCATTCGTGTGAGATTTTGGTCGTTCATTTAATATTTAAATACAAATGCTAAACCGCAAGCAATTCCAACGTTAAACCTTTCATAGCCATGGAATAACAAAAGGGTATCTAACTCAATGTCGTCATATTGTTTTTTTTCATTATGGAATGGTTAAGGTTAATTACTCAAAATCCACAAATTATATTTTTTTCCATCCAGTGATAGTGGTTATGGTGGTAGATCCAGTGATCCAGATTGACAGTGAAAAATTACAACAATGTAGCACTAATTTATATTAAATGTAATGGAATCGTATCTCTTACATGTAGATTATTTTGTAAAATGTACCAAAATATGATATTTCTTATACCCTTTAACAAACATCCAATAGCCATGTCATAATAATTTTAAATAATGTAAGGGTTACCCTAAACACAGCCCCGGTCCCGAACAGGGCATCAACACGTGCATAGTATAGTCGTGGATTCATTAAAGATCCATCCAGAGACACGAGGATGGCGAGGTCGGCACCCCGGTACCACACGGGCACAGGCACGCGCCGGACACAAGCACGGGCACGCGTGACATCATGTGACGAATACCCCATGCTCGCACGGGTCACTCGGACAAGCAGAAACCCTTTGTTCAGAAATAATATAAAAAGCGGCCCATCTGCTTTGTGGGCATGTCAGTCCGTCCCTATACCACCGGTGGGTGGCCGGAGGCTATGGCCCTTAGAGTATCTATCATTGAATTTATAGTCATACTCATGTATATTTTGTACTTGCTTTATCGAGATAATAAATCATCAAATATTTTACGCCATTGGAGCTTTTCCGTCGCATGACGGTGGTGAACTAAAAGCAAGCTGCTCCAATAGCACCTCCAAACCACCCAAAATAATATATAAAATATTTTTATAAATTAATGTAATTTTATCTACTGGAAAGCTGTGTATCTGTTATCACAGCAGTGAAGTTAAGATTCATATCATCTCTCGAAAAAATGCTTTATAAAAATTAAGGGTTTTCTTTTAAATTAAAGCGAAACCTGGCATAAATCACCCCGTACTACCGGTAATTTTTTTTTAAATCAACCACCGATGTAATGGAGAATACTGCTTACGCACCCACATATTACAGCCCACCCCATTGATCCCTTTCCCTGAAAGTTGTTTTAAAAGCACAACAACATAACTTCCATTGAATCTTTATTTATCGGAGTAATGCGCAATTAGGCCGTGTTCACAACAAAAAGCAGCCGATGTCTGTACCGCTCGGGGAAATAAAACGGGCTCCGAATAATGTAGCGCGCAATAAAGGCGACATGTGTACCGGGTACCGCTCCTGCCGGATAGTTACATGAATTCCCGATTGTTCCAAGCAGCATCCCTTGGATGTATCACAGTTGGTTCAGTAATCCGTGGGCTGTAGCTCCACCGGGTGGTTGAGGCTTCGAATTTTAATTAAATTGGAAAAAAGGTTAACGACGGATAATATTCATAGTATAAAACAATGAGAACGTTCATCGAAGTCTTTCGAATATTCTAGATAAATTTAGAATTTATTGGTTTACAGATACACACGGCTTAATAGCTAAAAATGTCCTTAGGTTTTCACGGCCGTTCAGAATCTTCTGTGTATAGTTTTCTGGAATATTCTGCCGTGTGTATGTGACCTCTCTGGCCAACGTTTCGGATCCCATTGCAGGGTCCATCATCAGCCCTAATGATGGACCCTGCAATGGGATCCGAAACGTTGGCCAGAGAGGTCACATACACACGGCAGAATATCCCAGAAAACTATACACAGAAGGCTTAATAGCTTTTTACATTGTTGTTTGTACAAAATGAAATATATACGTATTTATATATATATATATTGAAGTATATACAAAATTTACTTGACTATTCCGGAATGTTCCAGAACATTGGGTCTCTATAATTACCCGACGGTATGGTTAAGGTTGCTTACACAGCTTCAATTTCTATTTTTTTACTTCTTTTATATACCATAATTTTTTTAACAACTGCAAAATCTATGTCATGAGAAGCACCATAGATATCTCTAGCATTGTCACTTTAGATATTTGAAAGAATCATCATCATCACTCTTGGCTCAACAACCCCTGTTGGGTCTTGGCCTCCTCAAGACTCTTTCTCCACTCATCCCTGTTTCGTGCCAGCTCTCTCCAGTTCAGGAGCGCCAAGGCACATATATGTCTAACTGGTTGCGGATATTTTATACGTCCGCCCTCTGCCTCCGCGGGTAAAGGTCGTCCTCCTGATGACGCTGAATAAGAATTCAATGAAACGTCGAGAAACGTTTCTCGGAAAAACATACGGTTTGTATTAATGTTAAATTACAAAAAAAAAAATACATAGCTAAATGGCTTCTCTTTATAAATATTCATTAATTTTTTCAACATCAATAATTAATTTCACGAGACCCACAATGTTGTCTATCCATCTCAAAAACACGGACCTATCATGGTAAAGGAAATTGGCAAAAGAATTCATATTCCTCGGATTATTATTGCCGCATGCGTGTATCCCGTCAGTCAATATTTAATATAAATCTGATATCAGGAACAATATGTTTCTGTACCATCCGGTAGCAGCGCGCTGTAAGATACGGCGCGTTCTCCAGTTATATCTGCTATTGGCTGTCTTCCCGCCGCTTCGTTAAGCCGCTACGTTTGTCTTGTCGTTTGGGACCTCGACGAACGGATCTCTAAAATGAATTGTGAACATTTTATCACGCTTTATTTCGTGATAAAAATAGCATTTAACTATTTTTATTCAATCCAGTTAAGCAAAGAGGTACAATTGAGTAAAACTAAAATTCTGACAAAATATTATTAATTTAAACTTAGTAAAAACCACTACCAGATTTATGGTCTACCGGTTTCGATACGTACCCGTCTCTTCGTCAGGACCAACACTACACTACTATATTCACAACACTATACACCCCAACTATAGTATTGTTAAACTATCACCAATATTGATCACATACGTGTTAATCGTTAGTTAATTCCTAAATTGTTCAGTAGGCTATAATCAGTGCATGCTTGTCTCTGACAAGATTTACACGCATGTGATCAATATTGGTGATAGTTTAAAAATACTATGGTAGGGTGTATAGTTTTGTGAATATAGTAGTGTAGTGTTGGTCCTGACGAAGAGACGGGTACGTCTTGAAACCGGTAGACCGTAAATCTGGTAGTGGTTTTTACTAAGTTTACTAACATTCTATTCTGACAAAATTGTTAAAATTTATTTTGTTTTCAATATATATGTATGTATATACATACGTTTTGATGGACCCTGCAATATATGTATGATGTATATTTTGTAGTTAAATACTAATTTCTAAATAAATAAATAAAATCCAACACCTTCTTACGTAACACAGTGTACGTGTATACGTTTATATTAAATCAGGGATGACGTAATATCGCAATAAGTTGTACCAAAAATATAATACCAGCAAAAAAAAACTGAATCTTTGGAAACATTTCCTCCACTCGGTTTAATTTATGAAAAACATGTTTTTCCTAATGTTCTCTGGAAGAAACTTTTCACGTAACGACTGCCCATCCCCAATAATACAAGGCAAATACTAGAAGAAATAGGCTGTTCTCTTGTTTTCAATTTTTATCATAACATTTCACAATTGGGATTACAATAATCATTTTAAAATAATGCTTTTGATTTTGGATTTTTTTCGTGAATTAACTTTGTAAATTCAAGGACGCTGATTCTAAATATTAATGTAAAATTTTCCTAAAATCTAACGTTTTGAAATTCTGTTCACATTGGAAGCAGGGAATTTCAACATATCCTCCATGAAGACCTGTCAGTACGAATACAACTTTAATATTACATTCCACTTTGCTATTATAACCAATTTTATCTAACAATAACTTAATTTCACTGTCTTTCCTCCTTAAATTCATACGGATTGCTATGTTAAATCTTACAACAGTTAATAACTACACAATCTTCCAAGGAAAATAAATTCAATGATTCTGATTGCTTTCTTCTGTAATACTATAATTATATTCCTTTGGTAAGATAGTTCTCCTATTGAGGGTGCTCATATTTTGTTTAAGGAGGATCCTGGTCACAAATTAGATATTTTAATACAGCTGTGGTTCTTCAGCTACACTTGAAAGTGAACGCACCAGGTGCGCTGGCGATACCGAAGGAGTTATTATATTGACTCTGGTTTCTAATTTAACAACACAAATTAGAGTCTGACATCACAATTTTGAATTAAAATTAAATGATGATTCTTTTTTTAATGTTTCCTAAAAATCGTAATTTTTCAGAAACAATCTTTCAAAATATATGCGTGCTGGAAGAATATAAACATTTAAAATAATTTCATAATTTTTCATTGCTGGTCTTGAGTAGTATTGTATGTATAGCGTAAAACTTCTCATTACTTAAAGTTTTTATTTTATTTTTGGCACCTTGACTTGTTTGTGTCTGATAGAATCTGTATAGCAAAAATTTATTTGCTTGCTTACATTAAAGTGTAATCTGGGCAGCACATTAATATCTTATCAAGAGCGCTTGGAATATTTTCATGTAGACAAATTGGAAGTTAGAAAACTAATTGGTGACCTAATATACTTATATAATATAATTCATGGTAATATTGATTCAGAATTTCGTGTCGAAAACATGACTTTAAATGTTCCTAGTCGCCGTCTTAGGACATATAATACATTTTCTCTTTCAACTTTCAATAACAATATGGCCCACTTTAATTCTATATCTAGAATGTTGAGGTCATACAACAAAATAGAAAATAATCATAACATCCTCATTGACATATTTGATGACAGTTTCCACGAATGAAGAACTATTACCAAACTTGCGAGATTAGCTGTTTAGTCTCTTTACTCAATCTCACTCTGTAAAATCACTTTTTTTGTTCTTTCTTGTATACGTTTTAGCCTTTACTTTTATCTCTATGTTTGCTGTGTGCACATTTAAGTGATGAAAATCATTTAAACTACTTGTATTATAATTGTATTAACTATTGTTTTTAATTGTTTGTGAACCATTAAAAAAATTAATAAATAACATATCACGAGTACCAATTGTAACATTTAAAATATATACACAATACATTAATCTATCAGGCGAGGATTATACAGACGCAATAGATAAACTGAACGAAGACTTAAGGAGTATATCAGTCTGGTTAAAAATAAATAAACTTTAATTAAATGTTAGCAAAACAAAATATACGAAAATAGGCAAAAAAAACACCAAATATAGTGAAAAATGTAAATATTGACGGTGACCTCATTGAAAAAGTAATAAAATATTTAGGTATAATTTTAGATTTTAAATTAACTTTGGCAGCAAATTTTGAATATGTCCTAAAAAAATGTCAAAAAAAAAATTCTTGGAAGATTGAGAAAAAAACTGAATAAAAAAGTGCAAAGTTAATATACAAAATATAATAACGAGAAAAGTAATAATAATGAGAAAAGCACTCAATTGGATGGAAAATAAAAAATATTTATTTATAACGTTCTCATATTTATACATAAAATTTTCAATAACAAAATGCCAAAATATTTTTTGAACAAAATTATTTCAAATAGTGATGTACATATTGTTACGTGGCGTGGCTCGCTCGAAAAATGAAATGGCACAACTCATAAAATAAATCTTTTATTATCGCTTATACATTATCTCTGACATTTTACAATCGCTCACAATGCAATACTCCTATTTTTTTATTCAAACACAAAAGAACAGCTCTCTTTTGTTTTTCTACTCGGGTAAGAACCCTTCCATTTCTTCGCTATTTATTAATCATGTTAGTTCTTATTTCAACCACTGGGCATACCGGCCTGCCGTTCTGCGCATGTAACACTTTTCTATGGAACTGTCAAATGTCAACGAACAGCTCGTTACACAGCCTCCCTCTCTCAATACTGTTCGTCCCGAACAGGATCATTGTTGTCCCCATGAGATCTCCAAATTCCCATGCTGCCACACTCCAATACACGAGCGCGTGTTCTCACATCTATCTCAATCGTCATTGATTCATTTTCTTTTCAGCTTATCGCGTGCCTCAATTCGCTTCTTCGTTGCACGGAACCTCTCTGCTTCCTCGAACATTTCTTTTTTTTTTAAATCCTCAGCAAAAATGATTAGCACTCCAGATCGATACTTGGAAGTTCCATCCACCTGGGTCAAAGACGAGCACGCTACGCTTGCCCTTTGAATTTGTGTTGAACTCGTAAGCCCGCGCCGCCACAGTGAGCTCATTAATGATCTGCAGCACGTTGAGCTTGACTGTCCTGACCACATTCCTGATAGCTTGTCGCTGAGAGTCACTGAAGTAATCTGTCATAGCCAGAACTGCTTCCTTCACACTCTGGTCCACGTATGCTTCGGTCGTCTGTTCGATCTCGTCCAACACCATAGGACTAATTTCATTGGGAGAGATTTTCTTGTTTTCCCCTTTGTACCCTACTTGCACCATGGGCTTGTCCTCCACGGTGACTACGCAGAAGGGCAAGGGCTCCATGTCCTCCTGTATCTTGAGATCGGTGAACTCGCGCTGCTCGGCGTCGAACACAGTATTGCTGAGGTCCATCGCAAACTGGTCCTCGGCCACATTTTCCATCGTCACCTGGTCCTCAGCCGCATTTTCCGTCGTCACCTGGTCCTCGGCCGCATTTTCCACCGCCACCTGGTCCTCGGCTGCATTTTCCATCGCCACCTGGTCCTCGGCCACATTTTCCATCGGCCTCTCACTATCGACGAAGGTCATTTCTGCAGGTGTTGTCCCATTTCCTTGGTCATTCCTAATGTTTGAGGGCGCCGCCGTTTCGTACTGCCTGTGGTTGCTATCCTGTAAACATCGTTCGTCGAATGTAGAAGGCTTTTTCCCTGTCGACCCCGTAGCATTCTCTACTTGAACCTTCTGGCAATTTCTTACTTCATCCCGGAGTTTCTCGATTTCATGTCGTGTCTTTTCAGCGTCACGTTTTACGTCTTGTCGAAGATCCTTGATATCTTCTTGAAGATTATTGACGTCCAGTTTAGTGATCTGCAATTCTTTTTGTTGCTTGTCAACACTTTCCCTAAGCTCCTTGATGCTTCCTAATTTGACGTCCAACAACATTCCCAATTTTTGCTCCTGTTCTTCCTTGTCTTCTTGGCGTTTCCGCTCCTGTTCTTCCTTGTCGTCTTGGCGTTTCCGCTCCTGTTCTTCCTTGTCTTCTTGGCGTTTCCGCTCCAGTTCTTCCAGCATCTTCATTATCATATCGCATTCCGCATCCGAAAATTCCTCCATGGTTGCCATTTCTTCCTGTGCCACGATCTTCACGTTGATTTCTTAAAAATCTCCCGAATCCCGCTTCTGACGCCAGTTGTTACGTGGCGTGGCTCGCTCGAAAAATGAAATGGCACAACTCGTAAAATAAATCTTTTATTATCGCTTGTACATTATCTCTCACATTTTACAATCGCTCGCAACGCAATACTCCTGCTATTTTTTATTCAAACACAAAAGAACAGCTCTCTTTTGTTTTTCTACTCGGGTAAGAACCCTTCCATTTTTTCGCTATTTATTAATCATGTTAGTTCTTATTTCAACCACTGGGCATACCGGCCTGCCGTTCTGCGCATGTGACACTTTTCTATGGAACTGTCAAATGTCAACGAACAGCTCGTTACAATATGTTATGGTAATAAGTAACTAAGTGATTAGTTATAACGATTTCAAAATATTTTTAAGTTAAATTAATTATTTGAAAATAATTTCAAAAGTTACAGTTCTCTGAATATAATATTAATAATAATTGTCTGTCTGGGTTATCGGATATTTAGATAGTTAGTAAATATTTAATTCGATGGAAAGAATTCAAAATTATAATTTACTACAGATAAAATCTAGCAAAAAACAATTAATAAAATTCTACTCATTCAATTATGTACTTAATATAAATATTGTCACGGAATCGTGACTGTACAAGGCGAGTACCGTTCGTTAATTCACACTAATTGTCACAAGAATGTTCTACACGTATTCTTAAATTCGCTGTGCTTTTGTCTGCCGCAAGATCGTTACGCTCAAGTTCGCACGTAAGTACCCACCCTGGGCTTGTCTCTGGTAAACGCCTTTCTACACTCGCTTCAATGTGGTGTGTCGCCTATCAAACAAACGCAGCTTGATGCCCGAGAGCCGTGTTCTAGACGTCTCGGGAAGCTGTTGGATTAAGTTAGAACTTTGTGGAGTTTCCATTTTAATGTAAAAGTGGTGTAAAATCGTCGATTGCGTGCAATTATTTCAGCTTCTACCATCTGGTGACAATATTTTTTGATCCAGTATATCCAGAGAGATATCATATTGAGATCAAGGAACAGAAATACATGGATTTGTAGTATTTGTACCTAATAATCTCACTAAAGTGTTTTGATTTGAATTTAATTGAATTTATGAAAACTTGGTGAAATATGGTATCATCATCTTCATCCCCTTGTCATAGTAGGTTAATTCGACTCAACAAGGTGTTTCCATGTTCCGCTGTCTTGTGCTGCTTCTGCATGAGTCAACCAGTCTAGATCCAATCTGTTGTCATACACATTTTTCTGTTGCTTCTCCCAGATTAATCTGGAGTAACCCACCGGCCGTCTTCCTTCCGGGATTGCCAGGAGGATTCTTCTTGGTATTCGTTCCTCTGGCATTCTTAGCACATGTCCACCTCATTTGCGATTTTTCTATGTGTAGGAGTAGGGGCTCCATGCCGAGTATGTGCCTCATATCGGCACTTTTCACTCTGTCCATCAATGTGACTCTCGCTACCCCTCTTAGAAAACTCATCTCGACTGCAGAGATATGGTATCAATTGTTATATTTTAGTTGTGTGATTTTTGAACAGAAATAGTACCTTAATATAGATGCAAGATTGCAAGATGCGAGGTTCGGCCGAATTTGACATTCGAAGTTCGGCCGAAATTCGGTTAAATTTCGCGCGCTTTTACCCGATGAGTAGGTTAGATCGCCATCACTAAGGGCTGGTTGTTTCAAGTTGGATTAAAGTAAGCGTTCTCTTAAAGCATAGATTTTTACGTTCTCCACCAATCAGACGATCCGTTTTCGTAAAAATCTATGCTTTTATCGACCGCTTACTTTGATCGAACTTGAAACAACCGGGCCTAAAACACGTGTAATTATTTATTTACTGTGTTTTTTAATAAATTAAGCGGCACAACGTAGTTCTGGATAGTTGTTATACAATATTATATATGAAAATTTATTATTTTATTTTATTAATGCATATGTATTGTTGATACTAAGTATCAAGTCTTGATGTGTTACCTATTTACTTATTAATCAACATTTTGTCTAGATTTCATTTTAAATTAAATTTCTTTACACTTTTCCTTTTCTTATTTAAATCCTACTTATTTAATATTTACAAATGTATTTGGCACAGAGATAGATTATTGTCTGGAAAAGCACAAAGAATACTTTTTGTTCCAGTAATAGGTTTCTGTAGGATGAAATCGAAGTCTCCACGAACGAAGTCACTAACAAAAGCTAGTTAATTAATAAGCTACCGAAGTTCGGTAGATTTAAACGAAGTTCGGTAGATTTAAACAAAATTCGGCCGAAGACGAAGTTCAGTAAAAGTTGCCGAAGTTCGGCTATACCGAATGTGAAACGAATTTCGGTGCATTTCTAGTAAACACTATTTGCATTTAATATATATTACACAGATTTTTTACATATTTTATTTTTTGTAACTGTGCTATATACCTGGAAGTAATTAAGGTTCTGTAAAAGGTTCTCAATTAGGGACTAGTGAACGGAGATTGTAAAAGTAAATAAAATCTGAAGGGGGGCTTTTATGACGTTTGAAATCATTCACAATTTAAAAATCGACGACTCGGTGGCGACAATTTTTTCACCCTGCTTCCACCCTCCACCCTCAGACGGGCAACGAAGCGACACAAGAGGAAGTAATAAAAGTTTCCGAAACAACAGGATTATGATTAGAGAAAAGAATTTTTCGTTTGTCTTGTTTCACTGCGAGATGTTACCGGGAAAAATCTTACGCCCGAGAAGGCGTTCGGGAAGCATGAATGAAGGTGTTTATGGTCGTGGACACTTGTGAAGGGACTGGCGCCAGCTCTCCCGTTGTTCCCAATCCCGATTGAAGACGAAAGCTCCGGACTGTAAATCATACCTGAAGGTTTACGGCGATACGTTCTGAGGCATTTGCAAAAAACATACCGACAAAACAAATGTATATATTTGTATTGAGTACAGCGATTACAGTGTCGGATCAGAAAATCGGGGCCCTGCCTAGATCTTAAATCCAGGACCTTAAAACACAAAATTATAACGTTTTCTAAGTTCCACAATGATTAAACAATTCTTATATTATACTGTTATACATCTAGTAATATTTGAGGTTCGAAAAATATTTACATTATTATAAAAATAAAATACACTTTGTTTTCACCAATTTATTAGACGTAAAATCTACACCTTTAGAGAACACTGTTCTAGAAACATGTAGATTTCCTATGTAATAAAGTGGTGAAAACAAAGTGATTTCTGTTTTATTTAAATAAATCTAGTAATATTTCTATGTTATGCATGAATTAAAAAATAAAGAAAAAGTCAAAGAGATGACGAACGATGATGAAAGAAGGTTCTGGAATGGTAAGGTCCTAGAAGAAGAGGTAGAAGCAGTGTCCTTATATTCAATGGATCGTGGACAATGTTAGTAGAATATGTAGTGAAAGAGAATTGTCGATCCGTTGTAAATTCCATATCCAACATTTGTAAATACATGGATACGATATTTAAGTGTCCCGCGAGCACCTAATTATATAATATATGTGCTCGATATCAGAGATTGCATAGTACTGATAGAAATCACACAAATTTTTATATATTATGATGTTAACAAGAATTAAATTTATCAATATGAGTGATCAGTTACTAAGCCGACAATTGTTTATTTAATATTTTGTCATATTTTTTAATTCATCAATTGATTATTGTGTTAATTGTAAATAAATTAATAAATTGGCCACAAAATGGTGGCATGACGATCAACGTTCCCTGTAAGGTGTGCGCGTGTGCGCGCGCACACCTAGCAAAATGTCTCCTCACACATGTTTTCCACTCCGCACAGTCAATATTATAAAAGAAAGTTTCCTTTGCCAGATTTTAGTTTTGCTCGAATGCATGAAACAATACATGCACAATTCTTTCGCACGCTTTCGGAGAAATGAGTCGAATAATACAATTTTACCTATTAATTATATAAAATGTATCCCCTTAAAATGTGGAAAAAGAATGGATGTGATATTTCTAATGCGACCATTAAGAAGAAATCCTGCGATAAATTTAAACTGGAATGGCTCTCTGAAATCGTCGAAACAAAAATGCCATCTTCAATGCATTTACAAAAAGTAACGATTGGTGAAATATTTGTTTATTCGGAGACATATGATCGTGTCAAATGCATCATATGTTCCGAAGCAAATATGAAAAGTAGGTACACTAGAAATGCGAAGTTTTTCTAGTAAGTAAGTAACCTTTTTTAAACTAAAAAATATGTATTTATTTGGAATATTATATTGAGGCTTGTAGTACGGACTTGCCAGGCAACTTTCCTCCGCTTTCTTCTTACCGGACAAAGCTAGGGAAATTATACAAAATCACAGTAATTAATAAATACCCTAAAAATATACATTTTTATGAAAAATTGTATGTGTATTTATGAGGGGGGGGGTGTAAATTTATCGCACCGCCACTGCACAGATGCGTCGAAGATCCGCACACACAATAGAAAAATTAGAGGGAACGTTGATGACGATTATGATGTCTGTTAAACCTACGATACTCGCAGGATACCACAGTGGCCCTGGGCAAATACTAAAGGCCATAATCCCCCTCTGTACGGGAGATGAATGATTTTTGGTTCCTTTGGAAAAAGTACTCCCGCTTTTCAAGAATATTCATTGTTGGACTTGAGAATGACAAAACCAAAGTGATTGCTATTGGTTCCTCGCGGGCCAACCCCCGGAATAGTACTTACGTACTTATTGCAATGTTCAAATAGTATATTCTTTACCATAGAGTTAACATTATTATATTCTGATAATAAAATCTATTGTCGACGATAAAAAATTGTTTCAATAACTATTTAATTCGTAAAATGCATCATTTCTTTTAACTGTAAATGGTTACGGATATTTTACACGAACCGTATGTTTTTCCGGGAAACGATTCTCGACGTTTCGTTGAATTCATATTCAACGTCACCAGGAGAACGACCTGTACCCGCGGAGGTATAGGGCGCTGATTAATGATTCTGAGGGCGTAAATTATATGCAATTTGTTGTGGAGTGTTTACTTTTTCTACGGTAGAGGTCGCCAGTGTGCAATATGTCGGTGGGCTTTTCTGCGACGTCTCTCAAGGGCTGAATCAAAGTCGTAAGAACAGCGCGCCAAATACTTGATAAGTTGTAACTGTCATCTCTATTGAAATTAGGATATTTGTATGTTTGTACGGCCTCTACCGTAGAAAAAGTGAACACTCCACGACAATGTATATATAATTTACGCCCCCGGAAGCATTAATCAGTCCGCCCTGTGCCTCCGCGGGTACAGTTCGTCCTCCTGATGACGCTGAATACGAATTCAACGAAACGTCGAGAATCGTTTCTCGGAAAAACATACGGTTCTTATGAAATATCCGTAACCATTTACAGTTAAACAAGTCCAACGACCGTAATAACAACCTGAACTCTTTAGTATCATATCTATGCTTTAAATCCTGCTGGAGAGATTCTTAAATCAATGGTTAAAGGAGTGATAATCGACATTTGACATATTAGTAGTTACGTATTACGTAGTCCGCATCTCAGAGATTGTCCTGAGACAAAAATCTCCTACATGGACACTGACCACAAGACAAAAGCATGAGCGTTACGCAAGTAATGAAAATAGACTATGACTAACTTTGTATCTAGTTTCCCGGGAGGTGATTCGATTCCTCGACTACTCGGTCTGGTCATAACCCTATTGAGATGCTCAAATAAACCGTCTTGGCCATAATTTGAGAAGATTTGTTCTTCTTCCTGCGTCGGCGCGATATTTCGTGTTAATAAGGAACTCTAAGAACGGGAGGGGGTAATTAGTGGGTGCGGGGGGAGGCGGCGTGGGAGGCAGCCAATGGGCGGCGGGGAACCAGGAAGTGTCCAATAGCAGCCCGTGCACATGGCGGACAATTGTGATAATCTGATAGAAATCTAGAAAACGCGAGCTAGATTTCAACTGGCGATTCTTCCACCAAATTCGTCGAGTTGTAGAAACTTTATGAATTCATCAAATAATGGAAATTCAGTTCGTTTATAAAGTCTCCACCACACGGTATAATATATATTTTTATTATTATTTTTATCCAATTGTACCTAACGCGTTGATTACATGTTGACATTACCATGATGACTGCAAATATAATTCGGTAGCCATAAACGTTAAACATTAGTTTAAGTACCAACATATCAGAAATTCACATGTTCAAGAGTTACAACATTCGAATATTATGAAATTTGAATACATCTCTTCACTACTTCCGGTAGGCAACTAAAGAATTTTTCTGTATCTAGAGCATTTTAGGAAAAAGCATAACTATCTATTTACCTACCTACACTAGGCCAATGCTAAACAACCGTCATTTAACAAATTAAATTTTAAAATCAAACATAATAGTTTCGTTGTCTGTCCGTCTGTCTGTCTCTCTGTCTATCCCCGTAACTTCGTGTAACGTCTTAACTTAACGTATTAACTTTAACTTTATAAGGATTATATTAACATGAATAGCCGACAGGGGGAAAAAAAAAAAAAATTTAAAAAATGTTCAAATATTTTGATAATGATCGCTATTACTATATCATAAGTGTCGGCTATAAATAAGTAAATACTCTGGGAACTGGCATGTAAAAGTACCGTCATTTTTGACGGGTTATAGCTAGTGTATAGGTAATATAAATGTATGTAATAAAATTTCATTAGGTCATTGCGAGTGCGGTTGATTTTATATTTTTTAATTACGTAATTACGTATCGCATAGAGTATTGGATCAACCAAACAAGAAGCATCAATACTCACAATACGTTTAAGCAATAAAAACTTAACTTAAAATGATCAAATTTAAATATTATAAATTATTCATTTAAGGGAAAAAGTGAAGAAATATATTTATTTATATATATCAGATGGGTTCAACTATAAAATAACCTCTTGACCTGACCTTGACCCTGATTGGGTCAGACTAATAAGGTATTAACTAGAACATGTGTTATGAATAAAGGCAATATATTTTATTTTGATAATCATAATGATTCCTTCATTTTTTATGAATGATTTTGTATTTCCTCCCCCGGTGAGTTGTGAATGGAATGACATTACACCGCATGATTTTTTTAGTGTAACTCGGTGGTAAGTACGTTATATTCAAATCGTAGATTGTACACAGGGTTATTTGGAAAACATTAATGACCTCGCATGACTATATTCTTGCCTTGATTATGAGTCGAAAATGTTCGAGCAATCGTGAACTAATATCAATAGTTATGGAGTCATGCAATAAAAATTTTTTGCATTTTTTAAAAATATTTCTAAACAATTTTTTACAAAAAATTGAACTATCATTACAGTAACATATATCGATTAAGAAATATTCATTTTATTCAATACAAGTAAAATAAAATGATAAAAACCCTGTAGAAATTCCGATTGGAAAGTTTTCCAATTGGAATTCGAAGGTTTTTATTATTATTTGCATTGCTTGTTTCTTAAGACAAGTACTTCTAGGAGAGAATCATTACATCACCTGATTTATTTAGAAATTGTATTGTTAACTTTTTTTCTAAATAGAGATGCGAACACGGAATACGTGTCACATCAATATTCTTACTATTTTCAAAGTAAGCTAAACGCTTGTGCTATGAACATAGGACTAACTTGCTGGTTTGGAGTGAGATTCGAACCCGCTACCTTTGGATCACGAGGCGAGAGTCCTAACCACAAGACCAACAAGCTACTAAGCGACTTTAGTTGATAGTGAAAGGTAAACATACATTCGCTAAATCAAGAGAATATATAGATAGTTATATTATCTAAGATATATTCTATATAGATATATATATATATGAGAATATATATAAAGAAACCCGTGTTTCCCTATACGCCAAGTTTTCTTCACAGCCAGATACTACCACCCCCTGGTGGTTATGGTGGTGGATAGCCCCTGGTGTCCCATTTAAAATGTGCGAGTTTGGTGGGGGTGGCTGAGCGTGGGTGGGAGTAGGTGACGAAAATGTGCATTCTAGCACATTGTTTTGTTATGGGAAGGCCACAAATGCTTCAGATAGTTTCAAAATAGGCGCGCCGATTGTGTCGGTGAATGTAGAAGGTTCCGGAAAAGCCTGCTCTAGAAAGTTCTGGAAGGAGAAGGTTCTAGAAAATTCCCGAAAGTTCTATAAGATTCTAAACTGAGTGGCGGAATGTGTCGGTGTGTCTAGAAGGCTCCTGTACATTCAATAAATTTCTTGAAAATCTGGAAGGAGAATGTTCTAGAAGGTTCGCGAAAGTTCTATGACCATCCAAACAGTGTACTAAAAATCAACGCGTGTGAAGCCGCGCGGGCGCAGCTAGTTCTTTATATTAGTTTCACCGCCGTACATACGGTATGTGCGAAAATGTCTTGAAAGTGAAAATTAACACACACGTCGATAACAACGCATTTTGACTATTTCGGTATGCACGGTTATTTTCATTTGAATGAGCTAGTCTTAGAAGAAAAAATCTGTGTTACGACAGGCAAAGCTTTGAGAAAAATAAAGCTACAGTTTAAGCAATTTATTAAACAAATTTGATTTCGGTAAGGAATTAAGTTTTGTGCATAATATATTCATAATTTAAACTTTTAAGTAATGGTGTTTTTTAGAGGGATAAAACTTTAAAAAGAATAAAAGAAAGATTGTTTTAACAATACTTAAGTGAAATGCGCGTAAGTACATAGTGTACATTAGGAATGCTTGTAAAACCTTTGTAAAAAATACGGATAGCCCATCAAATCTTTTTAATCTAATTTCCCCATGACTGAGGGACCTGAACTCCGTGCAATCTCTTGATTCTTTAGCAGTATTCCTGCTCTCGGGAGCCCACACTTCTCAGTGCCTGTCAGTCCAGAGGGATACGTCGAGATCTCTCCACGACGCCGACTACAACAAGCCTATCCAAGCGTCATTCCTTTAGAAAAATGTCCGAAATAATGAAGGATACGTCTAAGACAAATAGTGATCCGGTCGGAAATATTGAGATAAATTACGATTTAACGGATGCCTCCAAACATAAGGTCCATAATGCGATGAGATTTTTGGTAAGAAATTATTCAGAATTTTCAAATCAAATCTATTAGTTCAGTCATTTAGTAGCTTTACCTGGAAAATTTTTGTGGAAATTAGTTTTTTTGCCAAAACGCGTGTTGTCATCTGTGTATAGTTTTCTGGGATATTCTGCCATGTATATGTGACCTCTCTGGCCAACGTTTCGGATCCCATTGCAGGGTCCATCATCAGGGCTAATGTGATGAGTGAGTGTTGAAGTGTAGGTTAAGTATTGCCTTGCAATACCGTACCGAAGTCAGGGTGTCTCGAAGTTTGTGTTATGTTAAATATTGGATTGCGGTACCGTGTCGAAAGCAAGGTGTGTGTCTTGATGTAGTGTGTTGTGTATCTACTAACGGATGTCGGACTGTGCGGATCGTCGATTTGATTTATCCTGCAGCGCCGGATACCACGATATTTTTAACTTAAGACCGTCATCCCTATTAATGTTTACCGGGTGCTTGTATATTTCAATTGCTTCTTTGACCAGACGCGTGTGGTGACTTTTGGGCCTTCCTAAGATTTTCGGCTCAATACACGGCATAATATTACAGAAAACTATACACAGAAGATTCTGAACGGCCGTGAAAACCTAAGGACATTTTTAGCGTGTTGTCACTTTGCGGCGCCGCGAACGCCGAAACTATTGATTTTACGGAAAAAAAGTTATGACATAAATTGTAGAAAATTTTATCTAGTTTCATTTTATATATAAGTGTTTTTATCGTGAAATGAGTCGGAAAGGAGATATTGTCAAAAAACTGCTTTTAGGCGCCATTTTTCCAAAATGACGGCGCGAGCGGCAAAGATACGAGGTGGCAAAATTGAAATTCGGAAAGAGCACATCGAAATCTATAAAATTACTCATTTTCAAAACTCCCGGAAAACTTTTCAGGTAACCCCTTTTATTTAGCAACAAATGATGTACCTACTTATATTTCAAAACGGAAAAGTGAGACGAAAAGTTGACATCTTTCCCAACCGGTCTCTGAACTTGGACTGGCTTATCTACGACCGCTCCGACTCGCTTCCCTGCCTCAATTACTAAACATGATTTGATAAGTACTGCCCATAAAGCATTGCACTGCTCGTAATTTTGATTACATTTTATAATTAAACGAATTTGATTTTAAATTTTATCGGCATTGTTATCTGACTACATTCATTCAATTTCGATTATACATTATAATTGTTAAACGTGTTAATGTTATTTTAAAAACCCTCCAAGATGATAAGAAAGAAGAGAGGATTTTATAATTGATAATAAATATTTCCTGCGTAGCTTTTTAGAAAACACAAAACAGCGTGTGGATGCTGGTAACAAATGTTTTTTTTTTCTTCTCCTCAGTGTCAGGAAAGAGAGAAAATACAAGAAAATCACGTAGAAAAAAACGAGCGAGCCTTACAGTAGTCGCGTATGATGATGTATAACATTTGACATCTCACAATTATCGATTGAAATTAACCTCAAAATTTAATAAAGCTAAATACGGAAATATTTATTCGAAAAATTATTCATTACTCACTTGCATTTTGTATCAATGACATACTTTTAATGAGAATTATTAATGTATATACATATATACATTTATTATTTGGCGATGTTAATAAAACAGTTTACTTTGTTGTCATAACAGCTGTGATAAAGTTATTAGATAAATTTTTGACATATTAAAGAATAAATTTTTAATGTCGTTTCTTTATTAACAGAGTAACTTAATAAGCTTTATTTTCATTAATTTTGTCAATATATCCAAAGTTTGAAAGAAACAAACTTATATTATTTATTTATTAATACAGTAGGTACCTACTAACCTCTCGGAAAATGGGTTGGCAATGGTTGGCACCATCTGACGGCCAATTTTATGACCGCGCGCGCTCATTGGTCAAATGAAGAAGCGCGCATGCCCGGCTTCTTGTTTCTTGTTACGAATTTCCGTCCATTTTCTCCTCGAATATGAAAAATTCATTTCCATTAATACAAGTCAAATAAAAAAATAAAAACCTTCGAATTCCAATTGGAAAACATTCCAATTGGAATTTTTTAAAGGGTTTTTATCATTTTATTTAACATGTGTTGAATAGAATGAATTTTTCGTAATCGATACAAGTTACTGTAATGATAGTCCAATTTTTTATAAAAAATAACTAAGAAATATTGAAAAAAAATGTAAATTTTGATGTCGCATATCTCCATAACCATGATAGCTTGAACATTTTCGACTCATAATCAAAGCAGGTTATTAATGTCTTCCAAATAACCCTGTATGATTAATAATCATACCCTTTCTTAGCATAATTTCATATGTAACTTGTAAAATGGCACAATTAAAGGCGGATTGCCTAATTTTAAGAAGAAGAAGAAGATTTTTGAGCAATATATCAATACACGTACGTAATTTACTGTACTATACTCGCAAGTCGACAGGAAAAAGGTCTGAGCTAAAAGTGAATATGTAAAAATGACACGATATGATTGAGCAAACAAGTACACGGGAGGAATACAAGAAGTGGTATGTTACTAAGAACGGCCTATAATAATATATCGAAGGCTTAATGTAAGAAGTAATTATCCGAGGAGTTGTTTGTGCAGAGACTGGACTCGCGCCGGCTGGTGGCAGCCAGTCTGACGGCATTCTTCAGCACTTGACTTTTGACGGATTACCATCACTTCGAATAAATTATTTTTTTAATCACGCACATTATTTGAGTTTCGAGAGTGTTATTAAGTGTGAAAATAATTAGTTTTTTTGGCGCACAATATTATATAATTAAGAATTCAGCTCTCCAAGCGTTATGGCACTTGGGTGTGTAGTATTTTTAAATTACTTATCTCACCGTAGTTGTAGTGTAATTTGAAAAAAACGTAACGTTCCTAGAGAATCCGGAATGTGATACAAATCCTTGGACAAGAATTCTCGGAACCTGGTAATCAAAATAATTACGACTGAGAATAATTAAAACTATAGCAAGTAAAAAACAAAAAGAAGAATGCAAGGACCAACAGGAAGACCTATTCAAAATGTGTAAAACCTTACCGATTCAAAAACAACTTTATTATAAACAACTGACACTGGAAGAATATGAGAATGAGAGAGAACACTAGTACAACATGACTATACGACAAGACAAATAATTAATAGAAACTAGAAATGAAAAAAACAGTTATTATGGAGCCAGGACCAAACAGTGCGTTATATCAAAATTATTCAACAAAATATAGAAAAACCCTAAAGAGATACTAAGGTGAATTGTGAAGTGAATACTTAAAAGCATAAAAGATTTAAAATTTGAAGTTTTAAATTATATGATAATTTAAAGACAATTAATTAAGGAAATGTATCTAAAAATTAAGTATTCAAATAAATAATAAAGTTTGTAAAACGATCATCTTTCAAATAATTAGTACAAATGTATATTTTATTGAAAGTCCTATAATTTTTTTGGGAAATGCATAGGCACCCATATCTCTACTCCTGGCTACAGGAACTACAGAACATTCTGGAAGGAAAATACAGTTTCCCCCGAAAATCTGTTGCATACATAAAAACATTCTCAGATTTTCACGGCCGTTCAGAATCTTTTGTGTGTAGTTTTCTGGGATACTCTGCCGTGTATATGTGACATCTCTGGCCGACGTTTCGCATCCCATTGCAGGATCCATCATTAGGACTGGTGTGGACCCCACAATGGGATAAAATAAATTCTCAACAAAATGGAAATGGATAATAAATTTTTCTTTTTCTTCTTACTACTTAAACTAATCTTTTTTGATTTACACGAATCTGTAAGATGTACTTGAATATTTTTAACTGCAATCTATTTCTTCTTCTTCTTACTATTTACAATCATTTTCTTCTCACTACTTTTACTTCTCTTTTTATTTTATACAAATCTATATGATGTACTTGAATCTTTTTAACTGCAATTTACACAAATCTATTATATGCACTTGAATCTTTGACAGCAATCTAAATTTACACAATTCTATTGTATATACTTTTACCTTTTAACTGTATATCTGTCTTATGTTATTATTTAAATTTATATTCTGTGTATTTGTAAAAGCCCATAAGGGCGTCAAATAGATAAATAAATAAATTGCTATTTAGCTCTATAAACAAAAAAAACACAAAAGTATTCGGGATCCCGATCCGTAGGGATCCCATGGGATTGGAAATTCTAATCTCGAGGGATCCCGAACGGGCAATCCCGACTCGGGATTGCATTCCCTGGTCGAGGCTTGGCAAATATTACTGATACGCAGTTATGTACAGCATACATATTTGCTTGCATGAAATCCACGCTGCTAATTCTCTCGTTGAGCGATGGGTACGAATACGAATACACTTTGGATACGAATTGTTACGTACGTATTTCGTACGACTACTTTCGTACGTATTGGAGCGCGCACATTGATTGCGTCTTGCGTTGTCACGGTCAGTTACTTTTCGCATTTCTCCAATGACGTTTGTGCCAAATGAACAATCTGTATCTTATGGAAAACTCTATTATAGCAGACTTAAATAATGACAAATTTCATGACTATCTATCTAATAGATTCACAAAAGCTGGGGGGAATCGAAGTGCAACGAGAGCTCATAACATCGGAGAAATATTTAAATGTTTTTTTGTTCGAAGTACATAATTATACCTCACCTTCATTAAACCAAATTATTTAACTTAGTTATTTTTTAGTTCTTTAGAGATTCTCCGCCATGATCTGCGCCGATGGTCACGCAGTTGAATAACTTTGGTACCACAAACATTTGTGGTCACGTGTCAAATTGACAAAATTTTCAATATCCATCGTACGAAATCGCAAAAATTTCCGAATCGTGTCGGACGTCGCATCTATACGATGTGTGCGATATTCAATACTACTTGGAAGGTCAGGAATGTAGTTGCGTATTCGTACGTATACGTACTACTCAATATCGTACGAAAACGCATCCAGTGTGCGGCCGGCGTTATGCACCCAGGAGGATGCACTTGCAGATTGGGCGCCCCCTTGCCCCGGGCCCGGAGGACCGGGGGACCGGGGACCGGGGTCCGGGGGACCGCAGACCGCAGACCGCGCGGCGGCTCGCCATACGTGCCCAGCGGCAGGAGCGAAGGCTGCTGGCGGTCGTGTGTGTGAGTGTACAGTGAGTACACACACACGGGCACACACATTGGCGCAAAACTTGCACAACAAATAATGATAATCCATGGTCTACAGATAACATACTGTGCGCGCAATAACGGGGCACGCGGATAGAAACATCTAGAAACATTTCCATTATATTAAAGAAAACACATTATCACTGTGATGTTGCAATTTCATAACATAAAGTTCTGTGAATTGTTAAACCAAATTTACAACAACAATTAGAAAAGAGAGTGTTAGTTGAATTAGTATAAACCACTACCAGATTTCAGGTCTACCGGTTTCGAGACGTACCCGTCTCTTCGTCAGGACTAATACTACACTTCTATGTTAACAACACTATATACCACAACTATAGTATTGTTGACTTTTCACCAATAATTATCAGATGCGTGTTAATCTTGTCAAGGACAAGCATGCATGACGATCAGGAATCTACGAGGGAGAGAGAGTGAGAGGGGCGGGTTCTAAAGTGGGTGTTACCAAATTTTTTGTGAAAGTTAAATGAAACAAAGGGCTATATGGAAAATTGATTTGATTATTAGAGGTGCTTTATTATTTACCACTTCCCTAATGCAAAAAAATTCTAAATTATTTAAATTTAAACCTTTATTATTGGTACTTAATATTTTCGCCCCTGTTTTTGAGTCAAATTTATGATTATTTTGACTGCCAAGATTGACGAAGAGACGGGTACGTCTCGAAACCGGTAGACCTAAAATCTGGTAGTGGTTTAAACTAACTTAACTAATACTCTATTCTAATGTCTAACCACAAAGTTAATGCTTTAAATATTAAACATGGAGATGTTACAGTTCGAACGAATAACGAAAATGAGATGCTGTGAGAAGTAGGTATCAGATCTCGCCGAGAAAGATTGCAGGAATTGCGGTCCCTGGCAGAAGGCGAATATCGCTGGTTTGACCGGTGTACTGTACAGCCTTTCTAGGTTTTGTACGTTTGTACATGACCAAGTCATTTCACGCGATGTTGAGGATC
Organism: Agrypnia vestita; assembly: GCA_016648135.1. Classification (NCBI taxonomy): domain Eukaryota; kingdom Metazoa; phylum Arthropoda; class Insecta; order Trichoptera; family Phryganeidae; genus Agrypnia; species Agrypnia vestita. The sequence goes on along the minus strand of JADDOH010006929.1, from coordinate 19,797 downwards.
CTAACAGAACCATCTTCCAGCAGCTGGTTGGTGGGGCCAAGTCTTCCGCGACGTCATCTATTTCTGACAGCATCGACACTCGCCGCTCTCGCGAGAAGAAGAAGCGCAACGAGACCTGCGTCTGAAGCTGGTCAGGCCAAGTGTTGCGTACAATGGAGTCAGCTTGAAACAACAAACAGGTTGGCGAGGTCAGGCGGGTGAACCCTACAGAGACCCGGCGCGGCGGCCCGCGCTGTGACCTCGTATCGACAAAATGCCAACCGATCTGTCCTTCCATTTTATTTCCGTGAGCTAGTTGCCCGCACTGGGCCACGTCATAGGTAAAAGTCGTCATAGTGCGGTGCTATGATAATTTACCCAGAGATAAATTCGCTCCCAGGCTTAGGACGGGCACGAGTAGGGAACGCAAATCCGTTCTGTTTTAAAATCCGGATTTTTAAGAACGGATTTTGTTCCAATCTGGATTTTATGGATAAAATAAAAGCACACGAAAATCGAATCGAACAGGTACAAATTAAAAGGAACTTTGAGGAACACTTTTTGTCAAATTATTAAACAAACAAAAGTAACAAAACAACGTAAAAAAACTATGCCATTTTTTGAAACATAAAATGTGACCTCAAAAATAATAAGACATCTAAAGTGCTGTCGTTAAACCTGCTGCAAATTCGGTTGCACATAATTCCTGCTGCGGAAAAACACGCTCTGATTCTACGCTTGTAACCTCCAGAGCCGATAGACTCGACACTAGCGAGACGCGCGAACAGCAAACTCGCTCGTTTCGATTTTTTTGTTAAAATTTCTTATTATTCAAATAATCCTGATTCGATTTTCAAATCCAGATTTGGAGGTCTAGTAAAAATGTGTGGATATCCGGATTTTTCGGATTACGGATAGTCCGGATTGCATTCCCTAGGCACGAGCGTATGCGAAAATTATACGGTAAACTCCCTCTTCTTCGGTACTCAAATAATTGGAAATCCTGGACCAGATAAAGTTATCTAATGCACTTCAATGTGTGCAACCTTGAGTTATTTGTTTCTAGTTTTCCTATCCAGGTAACCACAGTTCTGGATTCATGTATAAACAAATTATTTAACCCTAGAAGGCTTATATTATTTTTAATACGTTGAGGTTTATTATTAGTCAATTCGACAAAATTAAATTCTCATGAGATAGCCTTTTAATAATTTAATTTAATTGGTTTGATTATTTTTTTTAGAAATATTTAATTTTTTAAAACGACAAATGAGAAAAAACGCAGTTTTTATTTTTTATTATCTAAAGTTACAAAAATCATCCTACCTCTATTATCCGTGTCATTACCCAACCAAGTTTCTCCAGGGTATACTTGGCTATAATAGTTTAGAGTATTTACTAAAACATAAAAAAAAATCGATACATTTCTACATTGTGTTCCCCGCACACATTCTTAAAGCATTTTTGACTTCGTTACATTGTCATACTAAGCTTCTTATAATTACAAAAAGGCAAATTCTTTTCTTTTCAATATTTTTATCACTCTGCGTATTATAGACAATTATAGTTTTGTTGTTTAATTATAATTTCGGCATTTGACTATTTTTAATAAAGTATCTACATGCATACCCAACGCTTACGTAGGTCACCAGATATGGATGCTAAACGAACGAAAACGCTCTAGAATCCAAGCTGGCGAAATGAAGTACCTACCTACTTGAGAGGAGCGGCAGGGGTTACGAAATGGGATCGAATAAGAAACTCGTTCATAGAAAAATCGAACTGAGGTGGCTTGGGCACGTACTAAAAATATCTGATGACCGAATTCCTAGGAAAGTACTGAGTGCGATTCCTGAGGGAGGACGTCCAGTGGGCCGCCCCAGACATAGTTGGGCGAGGCAACTCCAGAAACTGTGTGAGGAAGGGATGGGACTACGATGGACGGAGGGCGCACAATCAGCGCAAGACAGGGACGAATGGAGGCGCCTTGTCGATGCAATGGGTCCCCGATCCGAATAAGACAAGGGAAGAAGATAAGATGTGATGAGATCTACATACATCAAAATATAGTTAAATTAATTCTAATATTACGCAAAAAATCAAAATAAAATACCTACTCATCATGTGATAAGATAACAGTCTTCTTCTTCTTAAAAATAGGCAATCCGCCCTCAAAGAGCGATTTGTGCCATTTTACAAGTTGAGGTGAAAATGAGGTGTTGCTAAGAAAGGGTATGATTAATTATATATTTATGTCTTTTACTAATAATTTTTTTAATATTATCGCTATCAGATTAGGTGAGTTCATAGCAAGAAGATGACAAATATTGGTTGGAAGTTGAAATTTAGCCTCGATCAGCTCATTGTAAAAGTTATTATTAAATTATCGGAGTTCCGATGGGCAGTTCCATGGGTAGGCAAAAAACATGTAATCTCCTCCTCCGAACCACACTGACACATCGGACTGTCCACTATATTCAGTCTGAACAAACGAGCAGCTACTAGACAATGGCCAATTCTCATTCTAGAGATTATGGAGATAGTTCTTTTGGAAAGCTTTTTATTACTAAACCGGGGTTTGCTAGGAATATTGGTCTGTATACTTTTTAAACGCTTACCCTTGTGATCACTTGTATCACTCCACAATGATATCCAGATATCTTTAGTACGCCTTTTAACACTATTCAGCCTATCATTCATTGAGCAGAAGAAACGCTGTGGGGGGGGGGGAAACCCGAAATTGTGGCATCTTTGGTTAATTTATCCACATATTCGTTTCCCTGGATTCGCTGATGTGCAGGGATCCATACGAAAGACACGTGTTTGTAAGATACCAGTCTAATGGGGCTTACTTAGCATGTAACAGGCAGGGGGATCCTTAAAGTGCGCCTCCAATATTTTTTTTTTAATGATTTAACAGACAGTGCTTATAAAGGTGGAAATTAAACACAAGGTAAAAATGCGAATTTATAAAAATGCTCGGAAATATTCTTCGACCCATTTCAAATACAGTTCTATGTATTCTATTGTAAATTTTTATATAATATTATATTAAGACTTATGTTACGATAGTCAGATAAAAATTCTGTCTATTTGTAGGTTTAGCTTAGGCTAATATCAGATGCTTGTTACTTAAATCCTGGCGCTTTTGTGAGCAAGGCCAGCGAGAATATGAATATGTATATTTGAAACATTATTTTATTCTGTGCCTTGTATAACGAGATAACCTAAAAGTCGTTTTGTATGTCCAATCCGTAATTTATTTTACATATTATGTTAAATAGATTATGAATCGGTTATAATTGTATTATTACAAGATATAATCATATGATAATCAATTATCTAACCTTTCACGAGAACTGCGTCAGAAAATATTTAAAAAAATATTTTAAATGGTTACTCAAACGTCGGTTAAAATGTTTTATATATTTTTTTTATATTAATTGTTTAAACCACTTGGAGTAACTTTACGTCTGCCGGTTTCATTAGCACACGGACACATACTAACTATACTTCAGGCGCGTGCAGTGGGAACATTGAAGCATGACTTATTTGTAAAAGTATATTGAGTATATGAAAAAAAAAATAGAAATCAAATATTTATGTTACAAATTTTTATGATATATCAAAAAAAGAATGCTATGATAATAATTGTGATAGAAATATTAGGAAACATGTGTTGTATTCCGATTTTTTTTCCAAATAATTGCTTACGTAAAAGTCATGCTGCGATGTTCCCACTGCACTCCCCTGCATAACTTATTTTAGTAAACAAATTAATTTTTGAACGGGGGCGTGGCTACAGTTATGGTGGGGGTAGTTGACAAGTAGACACTAAAATGGGGTATATATCAAATAATGGGTTATTCGTAAAATTCAACTGGTTATTAATTATATTATTGGCTTTAGTGTTCAGGCATTTCTTGATTCCTAATAATTTTAAGTTATCCAATCTAAGACCTCTATTATTTATATGGAGAAACTCAATACCGTTCTCTTTTTAAAATGTATTGCCTTTTTCCAAATGATGGTTCGCAAATTCTGAGAAGTTATTATTATCGAGACATCTTAAATGTTCCTTTACTCTAAAAATAAAATTATGTGCCTTTTTACCTATATAAAATTCCGAACTAAATGAATGAAATTTACCTATAAAAATCATTAAAATTGAGTTTATACAATATTTTATACCGAAATGACTTAGCGGATCGACTTTGTATTTGGAATTTATTATGAGTTTGCCTAAGCTATTATTAGTACAAAACGTGGCTTTGATATTACTTGGCAAAGTCTTAGTAACTTTATCTGAAATTTTATTTACGTATAATATTCTCCACTATTGCTCATTAATATTATTTGGTTATATTGATCGCGTATAAAAATCTTTTTTTTTTTGACAAAACTCTATCTTTAAAATCTGGGACGTAATTTATATTTATGGCAATTTGTTTTATGATTTTTTATTATATTTTAAATAGCAATATTATGTTTTTAAAAAGCATTAACAGGCAATAAGAGATATTCACCTACTTTTCATCTCCCCTTTTGTAAGACCAACTCAAAACAAAACTCCTTTATGTACAGATCCACAAATTCATTTAACACAAACTATCACCACATTGACATTTTCAACGCGACAATAAGAAACATAAAACAAACAATATCTACACTACCGCACCCAAACTAATTTGTTCATTATATCTTCCCTTCTACTCCCGTCCCACAGTCCCCTCCACCCTGTCCACTCGCTATTAAAGTAAGTTAAAGTAAATTTTTATATTCAGTGGAAAATTTTTAATTGGCGTAATTGTAAAAACCATTATTTCATATTTTTAAGATTGTTGTTTTGCTGTTAATTTTCCCCAAAACAAAAAAAAAAAAATTTGCATCAGTCATCGGTATATTCACTAGGCATCGAGTAAAACGCGGCATGTTTATGCGATAGAGGGGGATTTGAAGATTTTTTTATATTTATTACAGATACTAACAGGATAACAGGTACATAAAACTCTAATAATAAAACATTATAAATGAAGACTATGCCCATTATCCCAATTACAAGTGTCTTCGGCACGCTCTAGTAACATGTATTTTTGATTTAAGTATATTTTACATGTACATTTATGTGTATTGTATATTAAGTGTTTGAATGTAGTGCGATTAGTATTTAATAAATATTTGATTTAATGGATCTATAGGTTCAGGTCATCGTTTAGAGAATGGATGTCGTGTTTGAGTGAGTTTTTGAACGAAGATAAGGTATCTGCAAGAATATCAGCATCAATGTTAGGGTCAGCACAATACATATTATATGTGCGACACAACCTTGTGATGGGAGAAAAATAACCAACAACCAAAGAACTCCGGGTTTCTTATACGGGGTTTGACTTGCAAATTTATGTCAGATAGAGAAAGAGAATCAATAGCTCCGCTGAGAATCTTGTGTAGCACAACGAGATCGGATATTTTCCGTAGGATATGCGACAAAGTGAGATATATTATGGATAACGGTGTCTGTGTACATAAATGTTGTAGAAATGTGTTAGAAATTATACGATGTAGGTTCGTTAAGCAAACGATCATAAAGTATAAAGGAATTAATTAGTAATTTTAAAATTCTACCATCAAACGACCATTTCCGTTGGCTCGAAACTGAATTAGAAACGGGTCCAAGGACACGCACACCGAAACCCGACCGAATGTGAGAATAAAAGAGTGCATCTGCGTGTTGGGTCAATTTGGAAATGCCCGGATGCTGCGCCATTACCGGCAATGGGGCTGGCAGATAAGCGCGGCAGACGGCTTGGCGGCGCAACATGCCGCCACCCACCGTAATCACCCACTTCCACACGGCAGCCGCATCTGTGCTCCCGAGACTGGCCAGCTTCTGTACCCAGCCTCCTGAACACAATCACATCTAGTCGCGCTCCCTCAGAACTAGAATCTCAAGTTAATTCATAATGTCATCATATCATTTGGTCGCCTCACTATGTTAATCATTCATCGGCAGTTGAACGAATCCAAAAAAAAATTCTTAAGATTTATTAATTACAAATTAAATACACGCTCGGAAGATATAGTTATTTACAACTATTAAACTTGTCTGCGAGACGTACTGTGACAGACCTAATATTTCTGTATAGGATCATAAATAGCATGACTGATTGCCCCCAGATTGTTAATCTGATCGACTTATATGCCCCATCGAGGACTTCAAGACACAGTGCATTATTCTATTATAGTGGAAATGTCAGAACTAATGCATTAGCAAACTCTGTAATTCCCAGATTACACTCATTAGGGAATGAACATGCAGAGGCGACTGACATTTTTGCTGATAATATAACTGTGTATAGGACTAAGCTGATACAATTCTTTACATCTCAGCAAAATGGAAATGGATAATATTATTTTTCTGTATTATTATTTTACCTTTTAAATATTATTATTTGTTATTATTAACTTTTAACTGTATTATTATTTTATCTGTCTCATGTCATTTTTTTAAATTTATATTCTGTGTATTTGTAAGCCCAAAATGGCGTAAAATAAATAAATAAATATCTAGCGGCGCGGTGTTCGTGACACTCGAGTTCTTTCAACTGTTTTTTTTATATTTATATAATATAATAAATACAATAAATGTTCAATAATTATATAATATACTAAATATTTTTTAAAAAGTAATAATATAAAGTGAAGAGCAATAGCACAAGCGTAGAAAGTCAAAATATAATAAAAATGTAACATGAAAATTAGTCATCTTACTCAACTAACAATCAAAATAAATCAATTATTTAAGTGCAATTTGGCAAATACTAGTAATCTTTCAATACAACTTATAAAATATGTTTGAATATTATAAAGTTGTTGGCAAAGACGTCAAGTTGCTCGTATCTGTTTGCTTATCTAGGTAGCCTTTGAAGTGGGGAATTAAAGACGCAGTTGGTAGCTGCAGTTTTCACGGCAAAACCTGCATGACTTCTAGTTACGCGAGACATATTTGTGCCGCGTGTGGATATGTCGGCGTACAAAACTACTGTATTCTCAACACTCTATATGCCCCTCTGAAACGTAAGCACCGTATATGTAGAAAGTATGTATGTATACAGGGTTATTTGGAAAACATTAATAACCTCGCAGGACTATATTTCTGCCCCGATTATGAGTCGAAAATGTTCAAGCAGCCATGACCTAAAATGAATAATTATGGAGCTATGCAATATCAAAGTGTGCATTTATTTTTTCAATATTTCTGACTTATTTTTTTACAAAACGTTGACTATCATTACAGTAACTCACACCGATTACGAAAAATTCATTCGTTTCAATATAAGTTAAATACAATGATAAAAACCCTGCAGAAATTCCAATTCGAATGTTTTCCAATTGGAATTGGAAAGTTTTTTTTTTTATTTGATTTTTATTATTCGGAATGAATTGTTCATATTCAATATTAGTTACTGTAATGATTGTCTAACGTTTTACAAAAAATAAGTAAAAAATATTGGGAAAAAAATGCCACCTTAGATGTCGCATATCTCCATAACTGTAGATATTTAGTCATGGTCGCTTGAACATTTTCGACTCATAATTAAAGCAGAAATATAGTCCTGTAATTATTAACGATTTCCAAATAACCCTGTATAGTATGCCTCTGAAACATAAGTGCCATATAAAAAATATATATGCCTATGAAAAGTGAGCACCGTATGTAAAACTATTACGGCACTGAAATTGCACCATCAAAGATAAGTGCCATATAAAAAATAATGATGTTGAAAATAAAAAAGTAAAATAAACGCACATGTGAGAGTGAGTTCGATGAAGTCAAAATGAGGAGCATCTAAGTTATTCAATTTAGGGACAACTTCGATGGATTGACCACGTAGTCAAAATACCCGAGACCAGACTACCAAATGAGAGATAATGTACTTTCAGCTATCCCGAGGCTGGGGAAAAAAAAGCGTTTCAAAGGTGCCCTATAACGAACCTTCAAAAGCTCGCACATTAAGATTGATACTCGGAAACTAACTAAAAGCCTAACTGAAGGACGATGGTGTACAGTACCACTCAATACTAAACGGAATGTTGTAAGATGAATACAGGATAAGAAAAGTTATTATAAACTGACACTGGAAGAACACGAGATTGAGAGATTTAAAACACTAGTACAACATGAATATATGTATAAGACAAATAATGAATAAGAAACTAGAAATAAAAAAGAACAAACAATAATTACGGAGGAAGAAGCAAACAGTGCATTATACCAAAACTATTCAACGAACTACCGGATAGGGTATAAAAAATGAAACGGGAGAAAAAATGTAGAAAAACCCTAAAGAGAACAGTGAATTGTGAAGTGAATACTTAAAAGCATGAAAGTTTTAAAATGTTTAGTTTTATATCATATTATAATTTAAAGATAACTAATTAAGAAAATGTACGTATACTGTAATCAAATACAGTTTTGCAAGAGGTAAAAATAAAATGGCAAAAAAAAAAGATGCCGCACAACTTAAGGATTCTAGATTTCTCTTCGGCTAGCTGTGGACCCACAACTGTGTCAGTCTTCCTCGAAACGAAGGACAGTGAATGGTATCCACTGCTTATCCAAGACAGTTCTATGAGCAAAAGCTCTCACATCGGTCCTACTAATTCATCTCCATCCTGACATTTTTTTAAACTATCAGGCAAGACCGTGAGCCCCGCACCGGTCGTGTAAACCGCTGTGAAATACCATGGCCGCCAAATGCAAAACCCATACAGCGCAAGATTTTTATTTTATTTATTAAGTAAATAGAAACAGTGAAAGATTGATACAATAACAAATAAAATAAACACAGAATAAACATATATAGCGTAGAAATAATCATCAAAATAAAATCATAGCATAAAATAAGCATAAAAAATGAAAACACAGTAGACTGACGGTGATAATAACGAACCCAAAGTAATATATTACATGGTAAGGTATTAATTTTTAAATTATTCACTGAAGATATTTCGACATAATTTAGTAGAACAATGCATGCAAATGAGGAAGAGAAAAAGTGATATTGTCATTTAGGAAATAATCTATATCCTAGTGCAATGAAGGTTTTTAAGGAAATGCCAAAGAAAATAAGAAGGCACGAAAAACGTCTAAATTTAAAATAAAGAATTTGTTTTCATATCAGAGCGTAGGTAGGTACGTACATTTTAAAAATAGTAAATAATTAAGACGAAAAATTTCAATGATCTTGAAACTAAATTAACTTTTAGTCTCGCCTTGAAAGTGTATTAAACATGCATGACATGTGTCTAAATTGAAAGTGGAAAAATGAAAGTGTCCCCTTGATTAATTTGAAGATGTTCCAGGAGACGTCCGTTCCGTTACGTCATGGCCACAGTCTATTGTGTGTGTGATATCAGTTGCAGTAAACGAGCTGTCTAATTCGTACATCCGCAATAATCTGGTGAGAAGTGTCGAACGCAATAATGGAGGCGCCGCCCACGCGGGCCGAGGTAAACATCTCCTCCGGCGAGGGACGCCAGACATGCTGGCACGCCAGAGCGGCTGGGGCACGAGCTTTCCTACATTCTTCTACTACTCCGCATCTACTCTGCTACATCTTGGGAAAAAAAATTTGGGAAATTAAAAGGGAAACGGCAGGATTCAAAGGAATTCATAATTTTCAATTTTCAAAAGTAATCAACGGAGGTACAATATGTTTTCTTTTATTGGCTTTTTTTTCGATAGATGATGTTGACTTCGTGGATTATATTGTTTTTTTCATTCGCCTTTTCGTCCGTGGAGATGGGAACAAACACGATCGGTTTGGGCATAACTGAATCCATGTTGGTATATTGATGAGCAATTGAGCGACTGACGTGGTCTATTAGTCGGGAGTACGTGCCTCGTTACAGGAGACAATCTACAAAAAGCGTTTAGTTCATACAATATATAACATATTAGTAACAATTATTCGGTGTAAGTACGCAACTCTATTTCTTTGAACTACTTTTAAAAAGCTATCGAAAGCAACGTGCTCCAGTGGAAATTGGCATTTACAATTTTGAAACTGTCAATAATTTAAAATATTTTGGAACCAGGAGTATTTTGGAGAAACGTACGCCAAATGCAGTCAAGCGAGTATCCATCTACTGACTTATGCGTAACTCTACTGCCATGGAGTTGTAGGAAGCTTCATGTTTTTTAGAATGAAACAAAAAAAATCAAGAAAACTACATGAAAATGCCTCGTTTGCTAATTTCAAAATATATTTCTATATTTTACCTATGTTTTGATTTAACCAGGAATATTAAAGGGAAAGTCAATTCGATCTCCTATATAGGGGATCAGATAAAACTCTTGTATAAGAGTTTTATCTGATCCAAAGTCCAGTATTTTGGAAAGGCCGATCAAAATTCTTCTTCTTCTTCTTCAGAATTCATCTCTCCACTGCTGGATACAGGCCTCTTCCATATCCTTCCATCCTTCCATGTTATTTGCTAATCGTAGCCATTTCTTTCCCCCACAGCGGTTATATCATCGGCCCATCTCTTTTGAGGTTTTTCGATGCCTCTTTTATTCTCCCAAGATCTCCATTTCAGAACTCTAGAAGGCCATCTTGTAGCATCCTGCCTTGCAACATGCATGTATCATTGCGTATAATTGAACTTTTGTGCACTTTTCTTTGTAAGTGCTATAGTCTCCACTCCATACGTCATCACTGGCAGTATGCACGATTCAAAGGCTTTCCTTATTGGGCTAATTGGGATCTCTTTGTTCTCGAAGATATATTTGAGTTTGCCAAAAGCAGCCCAGCTCATTTCTATTCGTCTTGACAAGCTTGCTGTTTAGTTTTCTTTGTCCTAGGTGTATATATTCATTTACTATTTCAATATTATTGTGATGATTTTGTTCTCTAGACTCAAAATTTTCATCTTAATTTATTTATTTTCTTTATATTCATCTTAAGCCCTACTTTGCTCGAAGCTTTGATCAAAATTACGGAACATTAATTTTCTTTATCCAATAATCAGAATAATGATATTTAGAAAGTTGGAGTAATGCGGTTTTTGTTTCCATGCCCACCTTCGCAGAAGCCAAATTGAATTTTTAAATGGTGATAATGGATGCTGCGTTTTATGAACAAGGTCAGGTATATTTTCACAACTTTCTCCAAGTATTTTTGATAGAGAATTGACTATGAGATTGCTTATGATTTTTATGTCTAACACATTGACAATGCAACCATTGGGTGAATTAAATGTAGCATGTCGAATGCTAAAAAGTTCACGAAATGCTTATTTTCAACGATAGCTAATATGCGAGTTGGTAGATAACAATGACCCTGCTGTATGACCAGAAATGACAGCCAGAGATTTCGCGGTTCCAAACAAGATTCCAAATATTTGAAGCGAAATTTTCCCGAAAAATTTATTTGAATTGTATTAAAACTAATAAAATTTTATTATTAGGTAAATTACTAAAATGAGAGTCTCACGATACATAGAAGATATTTCAAAAGTAATGACAAAAAAAAATTATGTAAAATACTTGGGAATAATTATAGAAAATAAATTAAAGCTTTTATTGAACACTATTTATGTAAAAAAAACAACTAAAAGAAATAAAAAAACAGAATCGTGCAAAAATATATACAAGCAATTATTGTCCCCCACATCAACTACTGCAGTAGTATACTATTTCTGGCTGATGAAGAAGTATTGAAAAATTAACAATACTTCAAAATAAAGCATTAAGAATTATATTAAAGAAATCGATACACAAGAATCAAAGTGATATTAGAAAGCTTACAAATAATTAAATTTAATGTACTTCTATTTATATATAAAATTATTATTGGACACAGCAATAGTATACAATTACATACTATACAATTATACAACACTACAACAACATACTATACAATTATTAAAAAAATGAAATAAGATAACCATTCCAAAAGAAAAAAGATCACAGATTCTATGATGTAGTGGGATGAAATTATATATGAAACTACCAGGGGACATTAGGGATGAAAACAATATAAAGACTTTTAAGAAAATACGTGATAATTACATTTAATTAAAAATTTAATATACTTTATATATTATGCTGTATACATTAGGAAATATAAAAATTATTGTATTACCTACTTTAAGAATAAAAAAAATAAAAACAATTGCAACAATGTTAGTCCAGCGTTAGTGAGAAGATAAATTTAAAATATTTAAACAAATGCAAAGTTTTAAGTCGCTTAAATTGGTACACCTTAGCTATTGATATTGGGACTCATAATTTAGTCAGGAATACTAAGGCCCGTTAGCGCCATCTGAACTACTCACTATGCTCACTTTTTTTACCATCCGCCGAGAGCAAACTCGATTTCGGGTTGCAGAAATGTCTTTTTTACCACTGTCAAACCGATAACAAGGCTAATAGGGTGCCAAGCGGAATAAACCTCAAAAACCGTATGTGTCTATGGAATTTGATTTATTTCAGTTTTTTACCACTGGCAATACGTACTTTTGCGGTTCAAAACCAGTTCAAACAAACCACTCTATTCCATTAAACAAACCAAACAAACGTCAAACCATCGCTAAAATAACGCGAAATTAAAGAATCATTCTAATATTTACAAATTTCAATACGACAATGACAATCACAAAATGTCACATTTTGAAATCAATTGTAAGAGGATGGCCATTTTTTTACCAACGATATTACCTTTACCCACCGATATTGGAGAGTAAAAAATGTTACTCTTGTATGTACTTCGGCGAGTAAAATATTTTTTTCCATAGATGGAACAACCTGTTTTAGTAAAAAAAATAACTTTTTACTCCCTTTATATTAACTCGTGGCGTCTGCTTGCTTGCTTGCCGTCGAAAAAACTTTGGATCGATTTTTAACCCTTTTCCCGTGATCCAATCGAGCTGAAACTTTGCAAGGAGACTCGTGGCGACGGTCAAGAAGATCTATCAAATTTTCGTTAAAAACTTAATAATTATAGTATAATTTCAGATTTTTAGAAATTTTAATGGTTTTTTCAAATTGCAATAATTACAAAAGTTTGATTACTACCAACGGCGGCCCGATAACGTCACGGAATATTTAAAATTTGAATTACTCCGTCGGTAGGTATAATAGGTACGTCACTACGAATTTCGAAAATTTATGACAATTGGTTCACAGATGACAGCACACTTTAGTTTTTTGAGAAGAAATCAAATAATAAAGAGATATTTTTAGAGATTTCTGACACACATATTTGTCTAGACATGTTTCATTTTGAGTCCATCAATTATTTAATTACATGATGGTAAACTTAATTTACAAAGAAACGGAGTAAAATAAAAACTTGGTTTTTATGGGTTAGTTTTTACCTTTACGCGCGATGGCGCGACCGGGCCTAACTAACTCTCTCCTATTCTATAACGACATGGTAACGAGTATACGCAATTATTTGATCACTTTTGTATACAAAAGTATACTAAAACATTACCTAGGTAATGTTTTAGAGGCCATTGATGTGAAACGCTCTACCAAGCAGTGAGCACAATATAGGCCATAAGTACCCGGACCACAGTCAGATAATCAGTGTCATCTGTGACGAGGACGAGGGGTGGCAGGCTGACCCCACAAGAGGGTTCCTTGACCCCAAATTATAATTGCCCAGTCATTTCAAGTGCTCTCTCCGCGGACTCTGCGTTAGATCATCGCCTAATTACCAGCCGGTCAGGGCAGCATCGGGGACTCCAGATCAGATAAACCCGTGCAAAACAAATGGTGCAACATCTAATGATGGATGTCGCCAAAAGAGCTGTTGTTGATGACAATCCTTTCTTTTATTATGCTAAAGAAACTACAAATAGTACAAAACAGAGCGATGCGCATAATACTAAAGTGTAATAGGAGAACTAAAATAACAAAAATCTTGAATGACCTAGGATTGGAAACCGTAAATCAAAGAATAATATATAATGTAATGGCGCAAATATTTAAAATTAAACATGGATTAGTATCCAAATACTTTGATGACAGGATGAAAATGAATAAGGATTTTCATTCTTACAGTACAAGAAGAAGCGACAACATAAGACTACCAAACAAAAAGAAAAACACCTCACAAAATTGTATGATGTATAAAGGTATAAAAATCTTCGATAGCCTGCCAAAGGAAATTCAAAACATGGAGAGTATAAGGAGGTTTAAACTGGAGTGCAAAAATTTTATTATAAAAACTTTTAAATGATTAGATGGAATGCAATATGTCTAAGTGAAATCATATATTAGCCCACACAACATTATGTGTGGAACTAAATAATTAAGATAAATAAATAAATTTAGTTTAACACCAACACAGACATGATATGTCCATACATGCCGAATTCGATGTTTTTAATCCACGGCCGTTTAATTGTAGACTTTCTCTTTAAATATATAAATACAACTTTTTCTCCATCGGAAACACTTTCCGTTTAGTATTTATCAATAAATACACATATAGACTCTAAGTTATCATTAAAAAAACATGCTGAATACATAACAAAGAAAATTGCAAAGAAAGTATCTTTCTTAGGAAGAAAAAGACCAAAATTAACTAAAGAAACAGCGATAACAATATATAAATCAATAATTGCTCCTCATTTTCAATATTGCCCCACTATTTTGTACCTATGTAATGAAGGAGATATAAAAAAATTACAAATTCAACAGAATAGAGCAATGAGGATAATTCTACAAGAAAATAGATATTCCAAAATTAAAAAGATGCTCTCAGATTTAAACTGGATTAATATAAAACAAGGATTAAAATTAAATACAAAGATATTCATTCACAAAATATTAAACGGCAAAATGCCAAAATATTTTTAAAATAAGATCAAATATAACACAGAGATACCCCAGCCGGCCCTACAGTTCGCACGCACACACGCACACGAATACCGAGTGAAGATGAAATTTGTGTAATTAATAAAGTCTCCAATTGAGTAGTTTGCAACAAGTGGAGAGACGTGACTGGCGGTGACAAGGCTCGTGTTGATTCCCTGGCTTTCCGTCAACCTGCCAGCAGCATCTCACCAGCCAACATCGCCATGTTTATTCAGCGGGTCACATTTGACTGTTTTGGTCTCTTCAACAATCGTCCAACTTACTGTTCGTGGTACGCAGACATTTAATGGGAAATTGATACATTTGATATTTTTTTCTGATGATAAATGTGAAATTCGTACCTACACTGCCCATTTTCCTATGCACCTATAAAAAAATCGGAGTAGGTACTACCTCTCCCAGATATTTACCATATATATATATATTTCTTTATTTGGTCATCCAACAGGGAGACGCAATCGCTTGGTAAGATGAAATACAAAAAAATAGTTAAATGTCTCCCACAACTAAAGGACAACACAAATAGGATATAACCATAGATAAGTCAATTTGACAATGACAGATAAAACATCATTTAACCGATTGTTCCAAATTTAACTTTAACATAGATACAAAGGGGCTAGTGATGTATATAATATTCACGATCAGGGAGGGGGACGAGTTTCTAGTATTTGTCTCACCATATGATAATTCTCTTCATATTTAGTGTTGAAAATATCTCTTGAATTTAAGAGGTAATTATAATCTGAGCGTATGCGTGGAATGGGAGAGGATTTCCTATTGTTGGTTTGATAAATTGGAAGAGAAAAAAGGTACTTCTGTCTGGTAGGTCGGAATGGGACGTGGAAAGCTAGCAAGCTGGTGATTTCAGGAGAATCAATAAGGTTATGAATTATTTGGAAAAGAAGTCCCATTCGTTTCAAAAGGCGCTAGTTATTAGAAAGGTTGTTTGTGTTCCGTAAATATGGAAGACGATCCGACTAAAAAACGACGCATTTATAGAGAAAGGCGAGAATAGCGAGCTCGACAAAGTGACTACAAAAAAATTGGAATATATGTGTTTCTTCCAAAATATATCATTCATAAGCTAATTTTTTTTTAAATTGAACTCTGAAAGTATCTTCGAAATTGATACTCTTCTTATACCTATTATATGCTTGTAAATTTATTTAATAAAAATTGTGTTTTTATTATTTATGCGAGTAGGAACTTGCAAATATTAATTTTATTTATGAAAAAATTTGAATGTAGAAGTGTTTGGAACACACATGATATTTGTGTTTTTATATTTTGTTTTTAAAAAATAAACGTCAAACGGCTATAAAGAGGGGAGATTTTCGAAAAAAGAAGCATTATTTTAGAATGAGTTGTCGAGAGAGATAGGGAGCATTGTGTTCTTTTTAGATATTCTTTTGTTTGGAATGCTCGAAAATTCTTCTCTTTGGCTGTGCATAATCAAATTTCTTTCGTGTTTTTATGTAATATAAATATATTTCTAAAGATGAAATCGCCAGTGGAGGTGAAATTTTTAAAGCTTTGTTTGCTTTTATGGATTCTTCCGGAACATGTGAAAGAGATAAACATCATTTCCAACGATAAAGAGTCAGCTTATTTATTCGACAAGGTGAAAATAATTCGGAGCAGTTATTTCAATTTGTCGGCGCAAGTTAATCAGTTTGGAACTGTCAAGTCAAGTCAAGTTAACTGGAATGAATAATACGCTAAATCTTTAAACGTGATTTTTATTATTGAAAAGTGTTTGACGGGTAGGTTAGAACCCCTCTTGCAGCAGTTAAAACGTTTGTTTGTCTAAAGATTCAGAATAAATATTTATATAATAAATACCTATTCACGTTTCTATTCTACATCAAACCAAATCAAACGTTGTGAAATTTCAGTTTTTGTTTCAATGTACTAATTTCAAACTTTGAGTTTACTTCCAGATGAAAATCTCCAAACTTATGCGTGATACTGAGATTTATCTCATCGGCTAGTTCCATGGGTTAGTCTCGGATTACTAAATAGGTAAAATAGGCATCGACCAATGGACCTCCTTCTTTCAGAAGCTCCACCACATGCGATAAAAATAATATTGAATTGATCTTGAAAATAAATTTCAAACAAGGAATCATGAATTGTTTTAAAAATATACTTATATTTTGTGCTTCAGTAGAATTTAAAAAAAAGTTTTAGTAAAATAGATAACTAATAATGTATGATTTTATATAATAAAATTGGCTTTTAATTTGCAAGATTGTATTGGGAGATTATTTGCAAGGAGGACCCCGAAAACTTCAGGAAGGTCATTAAAATGACAAATGTCTGTAGATTTTGCGAAAACATATTTTGTCTCGCCAATAAATTGCGAACCCAAATATCTCATAGAGACAATCCGCGGCGGGCAGGGAGAAATCAAACAGCGATACAATGTATCAGAATAACGATCCGTTCTGGGCGGACAGATATGGCCTGCCTTTAAATCAAATCCTTGTGTAATTATGATATCGTTTTCCAAATAACTCGTTTCCCCGAGCGGATTGGTTGCCTGGCGAATGATTTATTTACAAGATGTGCCGATTATGTATTAAGATATAGTTGAACGCGCATTAAAATGCCTTTAAATATTCATCAAATTTAATGTGCGCAATATTGTCTGGACGACTCTTCAAACATTTGGTTTGGAAGTTTTTTTATCGTCGCTTTTATTGCGAATGTCTGAGTCCAAACAGACTTTTATTGGAGAATGATTGAGGGGCATTTCGGCATAGGCGCTACAGCTTAGATGCTCCAGCTCTATGCTTTATTTGATGAGATGAGCGTCTTGGACCTCGCAGGTTGGTCCGTGTAAGAGGACCAGCCAACGTAACACTACGTAAGGTAGAATGATGACACGTGTATCTTGTAAATCCGGTATTTAAGATAAATAGCGTATAATAGTGATTAATGGAGAAAAATACAAGAAAAGGCAAAGGTTCAATTAGGGATTTCAGTGCCAAAATTGAGATGAATTTTAATTTAATATAGGTCTACTTTTTACATTACAAAAGGCCACGAAGCCCCATTACTGTAACTATACGTATCTCAAAAATATATACATTTTATTATATAATTCTTTAGTATATTTATTTAATAATAGATAGTTTTAATTATTAAAGGAATTATTATTTTTGTGATGTTGTAATTTCAGAACAAAGTTCTGTGAATTATTAACAATTTTTATTAATCAATTAAAAAAGACATACAGAAAAATCAAATTAACGAAAAAATATTTTAACCGTCACCGGGACTCGAACCACGGACCTCCAATTATTTAATTATAATTATTATAATTCGGGTCCCAGTGACAGTTAAAATATTTTTTCGTTAATTTGATTTTTCTGTATGTCTTTTCTAATTGATTAATAAAGATTGTTTAGATAGTTTTAAATTTAATATTATTTATTTATTTATACTGCATACTTTATTATTATCCATTATTTTTCTCTTAACTATATTCTTTTTTTTTTTTGCTTATTATTAGCTCACATAATTGCTTTATGATTAATGAATTGCATATGAGTTATTTTTCTTCTTTCTTTTTATATATAGCTACATAGTATGTATGACTTACTATTTAATATATAATGATACTCCTCTCCTACTCAAGAGTTATATTACTCATGTAGAAGAGAAATACCATTGTAAAAACTGTCACTATCTTTATTGTAAAAAAAAGTATTTATCTATTAAATAAAAAAAAATTAAAAATAGTGTGACAGAAAATCGTACCATTACTGCTGTTAGTTGAATCGTCTTCACTCTTCACACTGAGAGAAGCGGTGCTGTTAACAGCTAGAGAAGAATAATTGTCCGGTCGGGAGATAGATCTCCGTCCGTTAGAATTGACCCGATTACTAATTAAGCGTTTACCCCACTGGGCCGCGAGCGAGACCAGTGGACCAGCGCAGCATCTCTCCCGACAGTCATTACGAGATCTTGCAGCTACCGGGATAATCATCTACCACCAATCGTTAATACATGTATACATATACCTATAACTAATTTTTTGTATGTCTGTCTGTCACTGTACTACACCCTTTCTTTGATCAATCTAGACCAAATTTCAAATAGTTACTATTGATCTAATGCGCAAAATACAGGATGTAAAAGAACTAGTCCACAGTACTTAACAGGTCGATTTTTTACTTGATTGTGAGTCTAAAAGGTTCAAGCAACCATGACCATTTAATATCATTAAGTATCATTACAGAAACTTGTATGGATTACGAAAAATTAATTCGTTTTCTATAAATAATAAAAACCATGAAAAAATTCCAATTGGAATTTTATTTCATATTAGATATCAGTTATTGAAATGATAGTCCAACGTTTTGCAAAAAATATGTCAGAAATATTTAAAAAAAACAGCGCTGATGATGGACGCTGCAATAGGATCCGAAACGTCGGCCAGAGAGGTCAAATATACACGGCAGAATATACCAGAAAACTACACACAGAAAATAAAAATTCTCCTTGTAAAAATCGCCCAATTTCAACCTACGTTTCAGGCTCCCGGGGTGTCCCACTTATGTTAAATTTTGCTCATTTAAATAAATTGATGGATATATAGATTTAGAGGAAACGCGAGTAGGTAATGTATCTACTCGCACATTGTGGAAACGCCAGAACCGCCAACAATCGAAAATTCGGAGTTCCCCAGGGTAGTGTATATAAGGACCAATAATGTTCATAATCTACATTAATGACATCTGCAATATCCCCATTGATGGTAGTGTTATTTGTTTCGCCGATGACACTGTGCTACAATGGTTTGACAAAAACACTGGTCAGTCATCGGCTGAACACAAGATTAAAGTACACGGTTACTCCATCTCCAACACTGAAAATTGTAAATGTCCCTACATTTAACATACTGATCAAATTAAATA